>JABYQK010000119.1:0-114056 GCA_022606075.1 Fomitopsis betulina
CCTTCCTCTGCTTTCCTGTGTGCCTAACAGGACTCCCTCAGCAGATTCCCTCAAGAGGTTCGTTCTCCTGCCTTTATGCCACTTCCATTTCACTCCTTCAACAAGAAGCGCGCACGTGGTGACTGGCTCGGAGAAGCCCTCCAGCTCGCCAAGGACTTAGACGTCGCCGCACGCCGGAGACAATCCGCGCGCTGAAGGAAGTCGTGAGCTCCGCTCACATCGAAGAAGTCCCTCGGACACTGAGTGCCGCGCTTCAAAGCGCAGCAAGCTCAGTGGACGACGACATGGCCGATCGCATCGACGAGGTCATGCGGATGAATACATCAGCGAGGACGACGACTTCCGGATGCCGAAGAAAGGTCCATCGTCTGGCAACAGACGAAGAAGACATCGACGCGCACGATGCGAGTTAAACGGCATGATAGCGCAGGCCGCGGGCCTTGCGCCCCTATTCGTCGACGAAAGCTTTCGGAAACCCGTTAACGGGTGAGCTCCGCTGCATGGAGCCATACAATGGCTACGACGACTGGGGAAATGAGTACGTCACTCATATTCCTAACCCTAAGCAAGTTACTAACAGCGCTTTAACAGCCGCTTCTGACTTGCATAACAGCGCTCGGACATTTGTTAATGTACTTAGTAGCGGCTTAAAAAATGTACAATGTATTCATTCGCCGCGATTACGCTGTGTGCTCACGTTTAAGGGAAAAGGAAAAAATCGCTTTTCAGCGAATGAGTGGCTACTGGACTCAGGTGCATCTTTGCACATTACAAATGACATAAGAGACTTCTCAGAATTCGAGTATCTCCAGACTCCTATCCGTACTCAAACGGCACAACAAGGAGCGGTAGGAAGCATCATTGCTAAAGGAACTGTGTTCCTAAACTACCAAATAGACGAACAATGGCTGCAGACGCGCCTATATCCAGTCTATTACATGGAAAATTGCTCAGCTCGTCTCTTGTCATTGGGGATGTTCCTCCAAGACGGACTAGACTTGCGCGCAACAGCGCAGCATATCAGTCTGTATGAACCAGGAGCGCGGAAACCTTTATTCAGGTTTACACCGCAGCACCCGGATACTACCACCTTCACCCTCGTGGCTGAATCGGGTGAAAACGTTCAGAATATTTATGTGAACGTAAATGAAGTCGATTATTCGACTATGCATCGCCGTTTGCGCACCCTTCTAAGGACGTGCTTGCAAAGGCGAAGGAGCATACATCTGGGTTTCCCAGAAAGGTGGAGATTCCTAAGGACTCACCAATATGCCAAGGATGTGCAAAAGGGAAAATGCACTCTAAGTCTTTCCCGCCGTCCAACTACCGGGCAAAGGTACCGTTTGAACTTATTCATTCGGACTTAAAATCCTTCCCAGTAGATTCCTATCATAAGTACAAGTACTACATACTGTACTATGATGACGCCTCATCGCACGCGTGGACTGTAAATCTGCGCAAGAAATCTGCAGCGATTACAGCCACAAGGCAATTCCTAGCCATGGTAAAAACTAAATATGGAAAGACAGTGCAGAAGTGGTTGTCTGATGCAGGGGGAGAATATGTCTCCGCTGCATTCAAAGACCTTCTAAAGGATAATGGCATAGAGATCCTTCAGAGCTCGCCGCATACTCCTCAGGAGAATGGCAGAGCTGAGCGTTTCAACAGGACGCTCATGGACAAAGCAGAGGCAATGTGCCATGATGCTTGTCTACCTCCATCCTGGTGGGAATTCGCCGTGGATCATGCAGTCCATGTTTACAACAGGACGCCAATTCGTCGCCTTAATTGGCTTACCCCCTACGAATTGATAAATGGCGAACCACCATCTGTGGCGCACCTGCGCGTTTTCGGCTGCGGTGCGTACGTCTTTATACCCAAGGATGTTAGAAAAAACGGTCTATCGCCCAAGTCGGAGCTGATGATTTACCTTGGGGGAGATGGCTCTACAGAGCGCACTGGCGGATGGCTCTTCATGAGAGCACCAGATAATGTTTTGTTCAGATCATCCACTGCGATGTTTGACGAAACTATGTTTCCTAAGTGCCCCTCGACAAACCGTCGGGGTACAACTCGAGTTTGGCCACCTCGAGAAGAAATGATCCCAGAAAATCAACCAAATACCACACCTCAGGTAGATGAGGATGATGATGATGATCATCCAAAACATCACCTTCCTAAAAGGGGAAACGGTCATGTTCATGACGATGAGCAGGAGCTGCAGGATGCGCCCGTAGACCCAGTACCGCCGCCCCATGCACCGGCAGAACACCCTGCGCCCCCAGCGGAGCCGCGACGTTCAGCAAGGGAGCGGAGACCAGTAACTCGTAGAGGTAATGTCTATGGAGAGCAGCGGAAGCCCCAAGACATAGTAAAGGACATCGAAAATCAGGGGAGATGGAAAAAGATGGTCGGTGAGGATGCGGGTAGCTCCCGTACCAAAACCGGACCACAAAGGCAGCAAAACAACAGGTTCCCGGACCTAGTTCTGCGCCAAATCCTCCTCCACGCGACGAACCTGTCGAGTCCGCCCCATCCGATGAGGATGAAGCGCAAAGCGCTGAGTTACTACTGGCAGAATTATGCCGGGAAGGGGGAGTTAAGTTAGTCGAGTTGCTGCTTGCAAAAGCGCTACCCACCCTCGACAACGATCTACCAGACGGGACCAGCCCGAGAGAATGGTCATTCCGCGATATACTAAAGCTACCTAAAAAGGAGCTTGAGGAGTGGATGGCAGCGTGTCGCGAAGAACTTGAGGCACTTCGCAAACCAATGTCTATGAACTGGTTGACCTCCTAAGGGACGAAAGGTCACTAAAAACCGCTGGGTATTCGACGTCAAAACTGACGGTCGTAAAAAGGCCAGATTGGTCGCCAAGGTTACTCCCAGATTGAAGGCCTTGATATGATCAGGTTTCTCTCCAGTCGTACGCTTTGAGACTGTACGCTAATCCTCGCCTTAGCTGCGCTTGAGGATATGCATGTCTCCGACTCGACGTCCGTAATGCCTATCTCTATGGCAAGCTCGACGAGGAAATTTATATGGAGCAGCCTGAAGGCTTTGCAGTACCAGGCCAAGAGCACAAAGTACTCCGGTTACTTCGCGCTCTCTATGGACTCAAGCAGGCAGGGCTTGCGTGGTGGCGCACCCTCAATGAGTCCCTAAAGGAACTTGGCTGTAAACGCCTCGTATCCGATGCCGGAATATTCGTCTATAGACAAAAGATGGTCGCTTCGTGCTGATCATTGTCTATGTAGACGATGCCATATTTTGTGGCAAGGATAAGACCCTAGTCCTTTCATTAAAGGACCGCTTCATGAAGAAGTGGGAGTGTCGCGACTTAGGCGACGTCAAGGAATTTCTGCGCATGCGCATAACTCGGAAAGGCCGCGAAATCCATTTGGATCAATGCACCTACCTTGAGAAAGTGCTGCAGCGCTGTGGCATGCAGAACGCTAAATCTGCGCCAACTCCACTCCCTGCTGGATACAAACCTGTTGCCAATACTGGCACAGCTGACCCAGCGCTTCGAAGCAAGTACCAGACTGTCATCGGTTCCTTGCTATACCTAATGCTTGGAACTCGACCTGACATTTGCTACGCTGTGACATTACTTGCACAATTTGCAGCAAATCCGTCACAGGACCATTTAAACAGAGCGCTGTATATCTGCCGCTATTTAATTGGTACAAAATCCTATGCGCTAGTCTATGAAGGACAAAGCGGCAATGGATTATTGGCGTGCACTGACTCTGACTGGGCAGACAGCCCGGAAGCCAGAAAGTCACGGTCTGGACACTTCTTAAAGTTCGCAAACGGCGCGTTCAGTTGGCTGTCTAGAAGACAGAAGACAGTCACTCTGTCGTCCACTGAAGCTGAGTATATGTCGCTGAGCGAGTGCTCGTGACAAGTAGCTTGGATAAAGATGCTCCTGGAGGAGATCGGCTACAAGCTCGGCCCGCTGCCCATCTGCTCGGACAATCAGGGAGCAATATTCATTAGCTCCAATCCCATCACGGAACGTCGGTCTAAACACATTGACATTCGTTACCACTACGTGAGGGAGCTAGTAGAAGACAAGAAAGTCGAAGTCTTCTACGTAAGCACTGATGACAATCCGGCAGACTTGTTCACTAAAAACTTGGGTCGTATCAAGTTCCTCAAATTCAGAGGAATGCTCGGACTAAGATTTTACGATTAAGTCCAGCATAGTCGGCTGCACTATGCGCCATTTAAATGCTTGCGCGCATCTACCGCTGCACTTAGCAAGGGGGAGTGTTGAACAATAGAGAGCGCCTAACTAGGCAGCCGGGTTCACACACCGGTACTCCGGGTAACAGGAGTAACACATGCATTGTAGATAGAATCACATGCATCAGGATTGGTACTATACAGTAGCTTAGTCAGACGGTCTCCTACATGTATATAAGGACCCCTGTAGCGTAGTACAATCCAAGTCGCTCAACAGCAACTTTGTGTGCATCAAGCCTCACAGCTCAACAACCAGGTAAGTTAGCGTCCCGCTACACTGCGTAAGGAAGCCTGCTCGTCAGTATCTCTAAGAGACGTTGTGAGTAGAGTATCACCGTGATCATGAGGTGTCGGCATCTAAGTCTATCGTAAAACTAGGGCAATTCGTTCTTTTAAGATCATAGGGTAACCATAACCATACTACTACCTTAAGTTAAGCATCCCTCATGATGTATGCGTCGGTTGCCCAGTGTAGCGTCCGCTTTCGAGTGCGAGTCGACCTCAGTTCGTACACGGTCTCGTGTGTCTGCGACGTTAGCATCCCCGGTTTTTGAGAATGCCCCGGTTTTCGCGATGAACTTGGCGAGTGCATCAGGAAAATCCTCCACTGGGAATTAGCCTGAATTGCCCAAGATTCCCAGTAGCAGACAGAACATTCACGAATACGAAGATATTTGTACCGATTATACATAGTAATCTGGGAATAGTACTGAGGTCATGACATGCCAATAATAACACATTGTGCTCTGTAATGACAATGTCATGTACATGAATACAAGGTTGGCCAAGTAACAAAGTATCACATCTAAATACATTGCAGAAGACAGTTTTGTTGAACTTTTACCTTTTCAGGTGTTATCTTATCAGGCTTGCCTGATATGGACTTGTATTATGTTCTACAACACTACGTACTGTACTGTATGTTGAAAGGAGTGAAAAGGAAGTGGCTATAAAGGCACTGATACGAACCTTGTGAGGGAACTGCTAGAGGGAACCCGTTAGGCACATGGGAGAGCACATCAGGAAAAACACTTTTGTGCGCCTAAGAATGTCCAAAACCCCAAAGATGCAACAGAGACCTGCCGTAGTCTTTAATCAAGTCTGAGTACCTACAGACACTCTCAGATACCCTTTTGAATGTCGAACATTGTAAGACACTCATATATATACTTTCCTGACGTGTAGAGTCCTTATATAGTACAGCAACAAGATATATTGTGTATCTCATATCTACTCAGAGTAGTTTACATCCACTCAGACTCATGGAGTATTCAACGCCCTTCACACAATGTGATTGGCACAGGAGTGGATCTGACAAACCATTATACAGTTCCATGGCACTAAGATTGCACTATAGCAAAGGATACAATCTCTCTAAAATACACTATGAAGGTCCTACTATGATATGGTACATGCTGAGCTGGGGAGAGACACTGCAAAATACCTACACTAAAGATGACACAGCAGTACTAGTGCATGACTTTCACAACTTCATCTCCAGCATTGCCCTTCCTGTATTGTCCTCCTCCTGGTTGTACAAAATGACCATGATCATACGGCATGCACTATGGTATGGTGTGCATGTAAAGACAAAGCCAGCACACGGCATAAGTGTCGTCTTGATATGCATCAGAGTCGGGAGTGCCACATGTCCCATCACCAAGTTGCACACAGTCTCCAAAGCAGGGGCCTTGATGTGAGCGAGTTTGTATAAGAGCACACTGTATAGCGGCAACAAGACGGTGCACACAGCCCCTGGGCATGTCTGGGTCCATGACTCAGGTATCCCTGCCTCTTCCTCACTGTATGCAGTTGGCCACTTCTCGATGTCAAGGGGAGGGGGTGCCGCATCATACATCCACATGTCTTGTGTTATTGGCTGCAAGAAGTCGAACTGGACTTGCGCAGTCTGCATGTCGAGTGTCCCAATGAGAGGAATAGGGATTGGGGTCCTGTCATCCTTCAGTAGTGGTACTATACATCAGATACCAATACACTGAGCAGTAGTAGCGGCCACGCACCACAACAAAGACCATGACCTCCACTGCAACTTTCTTACTGCCGTTAAGCACAACATCACGCCGCCTGTTCACCAAGCATGGTGGAACTGCCACCCCGTCGCGCTTGTACAGCTTGCATATGGCACTGACATACACGACCATCCCTTTCCAGTCCGGGGTCATTGCTCCAAAAGGGACCTGACTCCTGCCTGATATACTTGGTGGTGAGCTCGCACACCCTTACCGTCCCAACCGGCAGATCTAAGGCCTGCATGCTTTCACAGCAGTGTGGGTATATGCCAAGGCACTGTCCAATCATAAGGTAGTCTTATCATTGTGTCAGCAAGAGAGTGCAAAAGATACTTACAAATTTGTAAAGGACACCAAAGTCCGGCAAGTATGGATCCACCTGTTGAACTTCTACCATTTCAGGCGTTATCTTATCAGGCTTAACTGATATGGACTTGTATTGTGTTCTGCAACGCTACGTACCGTATTGTACGCTTACTCTCTTTTCGCTCTTTATCTTATCTATAGGACTCGATTATCTCTCATCCTATCTCAGTAGATTAGATACCGGACATCCGGGCCTCCGCTCCTTAGCATATGATATTACTGGTTACCTGGAGTTCCGGATTCTGTCTTACTAACGATGACTCATGTAGCTTACAATTATGACTCATCATGACTCGGCCATCAGGTGATGGTCTCGCACATGTATATATACTGGGCTGGATACACCCTCTAATGGATCGTTCCTTCCTCTGCTCTCCGTGTGCCTAACGGGGGACCTCAGCAGTTCCCTCACAGGTTCGTTCCCTGCCTTTACAGCCACTTCAACTTCACTCCTTCAACAGGGTATGAGCCCTGCACTACACGCGCATACCTAGTTGTTTTTATCCCTGCAGGATCTCAAAGACTATGCTCCTAGGAGTAAGTGTAGCAGTTTTGCTAGTCTCTCAGTAGACTCAGCGTTTGACGACCTGAAGTGCCAAAAGCACTGAAGGATTGGATTTCCAGTGGGCCTTCGTGCCGTTTGCAAAAAGTTTATCCTCCAATGAGACCTGAGAGAAAGGTCCGTTGACGCCGACTCTACCCACATCAAGTTCGATCTCATATCTAATGTTTTTGTGATTCCAGTCACACCCGCTCCCTGCCGCCCAGCCACGCCCACTTGCTGAACGTCTTTCAGCACCTGCTCCTCGCCCGCTTCCCGACTTCAAGAAGAAGTCAACCAAAGAAGTAGTCAGGATCCTCGAGAAGAACGTTAGCACCATGATCGAGCGCTACCAAGCTATCTTCAACAAGAAGTACCTCTTCGAGTCGCTTCTCGGAGACTCCCAGCACGCCCTCCACCACTTCGCCGACCAGCTCAACTGGGTCAGTGACAACTTTGACAAAGCCAATCAGTGGTCTAAGCAGCAGCGAGACAGCATCTCGTGGGCTTGCTGTTGCGTTGGCACCGTCGAATTCTCAACACCGCAGGAGCTGCTCGTCAAGCGGTATAGAAAGGTCACAAAGGACCTGACGAGCATAGCTAACGGGGGCTATTTGGACTGGATCGTTTTGTAGACAGGTCGGCATACCTAGCGTTTTTGTTGCACATATCACTGGAATATCATTTTAAGTCAAGCATCACATTGTGGCTTTGTCTGAGCATCAGCTAGACAACAATTTAGAAGCAGAAGCACCAGAAGAAGAGACCCCATACAATTGCACAGGTTTACAACATCTATTCGATGTCACAGAACTAAGAGATTATCACCGACGACCTGAAGAAACTGAATACCAGTTTTGGCCGTGTGATGAAACAGTCTGTGTAAATAGGTGGTCCAGTCCATACATCAGAAGTACAGGCTGGGGTATCCCGGTTGACCACTGGCAAGAAAATAACTCTTATTCTGAGTTCGCTTCTTCAAGCTTCTTCGAGGGTCTTGAACCTGGACCACAGCATCTTGCTTCAATCCCTGAGTACGGGTCTCCTTCTATCCCCGGCTCTAGAGCACAATCTCCTTCTCCTATTGTTTCCCCAGTTCACCTATCTCCATCGTTTGTTCCTACTACTTTACTGTCAGATCTATCGAATCTCTTCGAAGAAGACAATGTAGAGGAACCATTAGCACCGTCTCAAGAAGAAGCAGAGGAATCAAGTCTATCGTCTGACCTCGCTTTTGTTCTTGAAAGTTTACCACTGCCCTCCATTTCTGAAGAAGTCTCAGACTTCTTCAATTTTCATATTTTTACCGCCACCATGTCAGACATGAAGGCTGACAGTATCCCTGTCCTTAAAAAGTCTTCGGACTACAAGGTGTGGTCGAGCCAGATGCTCGGCTACCTAACGTTTATCGAGGCCGATGACGCCCTCCAAGCTGGTGACCTCACCAAGGCAGACTACAAGAAGGCTAACGCCCGCGCTAAGGGTGTGATCCTCATGCGCACGGATAACAGTTTCCACCACCTTCTCTACGAGAAGAATGAGGATGGTGATGAGGTCATGAAATCGGCTAAGGACATGTGGGCGGCACTCAGGTCGCATTTTGGTACCCCGGACGCAGCATATGTTTGGTTGCAGTTCTCGGCTCTCATCCAGTCGAGAGAGATGGATGACAACAAGCCGATGCAGGACCAAATTTCTAAGATCCAAACCGTACTCAAGGAAATCATCAACGGCGGCATTACGTTGGATGAGCCAACTCCGGCTCTCCTCCTGATGTCAAAGATACCGGAAAGCTACTCGACAATGGTGTTGGCTATCATGGCGACTACCATTCTCAAGGAGTTGAAGGTTGAGACCCTCGTGAGCAAAATTCTCTCTGAGGAATCTCTCCGCCGGTCCGGAATGGGACAGTCTGCATCTAAGACTTCCCAGGTAAAGGTACATCACGGTAACGGTCCTTGCTCTCACTGCGGCAAGAAACACGGTTCGGACCAATGCTGGACCAAGTTCCCACACCTGCGCCCCAAGAACAGTGGCAACAAGGGCAAAGGGAAAGGCAAGGGTGGCAACGGCAAAGGCAATGGTAAAAAGGCGAACACGGTAGTCGTTCACACTACCACGGATGGCACAAAGGTCACTCAATCTGGTTTGTCCTCATCTAATGGTCAAGGTGCTTCGGTGGTGGAGGTCGAGGAGGTTAAGTACACGGCTTGTATGGACCCTTCATGTAGAGTCTGTCCCCCTCGGACTGCTGGTATCTTAGTGACTTCTTCTCTCATTGTACATAATGGCGTGTCTGCTGACACTGTTTCCGCACAATTGAGCTCGTTGTTCTATTGCCCTGGTGTGAATAAGACTCATTTGCATCAATTCAAGTGCATTGCATGGCTCATGGATTCAGGTACAAGTCAGACAGTTGTCAATTCTATGGAATACTTCTGGGATTACAAACCATACATGGTTCCCATCGTTTTTGATACAGCAGGAGATGCTAAAATAGAAGCACTAGGCTCTGGCACCATCAAAGGTTTACCAACAGTCGGAAAGGAGTGCATGATGATTACCATATCTATCAGGCTTCTGGCTGTTTGTTTTCTACAGGCATTGTGGAGAAATCAGGACATATGCTCATCCAAGGTTCAGGTCAGATGGTCATCTATGACCAACTGTTTTTGCATGGCAAAGTTTCTGGCAACGTTGTTATGGAAGCACCATACAACCTCCTAAACAACTTGTATTTTTCATTTATAGATGTCCTGGACAGGAAAACGGCAGCACTGCTGTCTACCCCTTTTCATACCTGGCATTGCTGGATGGGGCATCCGTCTAAGGAAGTCATTCACCGATTACCTGATCATACCAAGGGTGTCAATCCAGTGGGGGTTGAGGATCAATCCTGTCTCATCGCGCTCCATTCCCTGTGTCTTCAAAACGTGCTACAAAGCCTCTCGAGTTGGTTCACACTGACGAAGATGGTCCTATGCGTACCCAAGCAATCAATGGTGGATACCGGTACTTCATTACGTTCCTAGATGACTTTTCGAGTCTTGGACGTGCCTATCACCTGTTGAAGGAGTGAAGTGGAAGGGGCTGTAAAGGCAGGGAACGAACCTGTGAGGGAACTGCTGAGGGAACCTGTTAGGCACACGGGAGAGCAGAGGAAGGAACAATACATTAGAGGGCGTATCCAGCCCAGTATATATACATGTGCGAGACCATCACCTGATGGTCGAGTCATGATGAGTCATAATCATAAGCTACATGAGTCATTGTTAGTAAGACGGAATCCGGAACTCCAGGTAACCGGCAATATCAGATGCTAAGGAGCGGAGGTCCGGAAGTCCGGTATCTAATCTACTGATATAGGACGAGAGATAATCGAGTCCTATAGATAAGATAAAGAGCGAAAAGACAGTAAGCGTACAATATGGTACATAGTGTTGCAGAACACAATACAAGTCCATATCAGGCAAGCCTGATAAAATAACACCTGAAATGGTAGAAGTTCAACACTCCCACTTGTTCAAGACGCTATGACCATGCCAGTTGACATTTGAAGTTTCTCTATTCCAGAGAGGGGAACATTCTTGGTCAACGCATCTGCAAGCTGGTCTTCGCTCGCAACAAAGAATATATTGGTTTCACCCTTCTCGTAGAATTCTCGAATAAAGTGATACCATATTTCAATGTGCTTTGTGCGGCGGTCCACGGCAGGATTAACCGCAAGGAAAATGCTTCCCTGATTGTCCAGACACAAAGGAGTGGGAGCGGTCATGTTGTCACCAAGCTCCTGTCCGAAGTTCCTAAGCCAGGCCATTTGATGACATGCATCAGAGGCTGCTTTGTACTCTGCTTCTGTTGAAGAGAGGGAAATGGTGGGTTGGCGTCTGGAAACCCAAGAAACGACACAATTGGCCATGAGAAATACAAAGCCGCTTGTGGAGTGCCTATCATCGTGATCTTCTGCCCAGTCCGAGTCTGAATAGGCAATTAACCCGGAGTTGGAATCACCATCATAACAAAGCGCATAGTCCTTTGTTCCCCTTAGGTAGTGCAAGACATATTGTGCGAGGCGCATGTGATGCTTCGACAGGTTCGAGGCAAACTTGGCGAGTCTCGTTATGGAAAAAGCGAGATCAGGCCGTGTACCAAGCATAGCATACATGATGCTACCGATGACGCTCTGGTACTCTGTATGGAACGCATCCGTTGCAGTCTCCGTGTTCTTCTCCAAAACTGAACCAGCAGGTAGAGGTGTCTTTGCAGGTTTGCAGTTAGACATTTGGAACCTCTCCAAAACAGTCTGAACGTATTCAGATTGATCAACTAGAATCTGTCGCTTTTGACGATCACGACGAATCCTAAGTCCTAAAAAATGCTCTACTGGTCCAAGATCGGTCATCTGGTACTCCTTCTTGAGATGATTCTTTATTTGTTCAATGAACGGTTTAGAATCTCCAAGGAGTAATAGGTCGTCTACATAGAGGACTACATAGCAGACTTGACCATTGCTTTTACTGGAGTAAACATAAACTCCGGCATCCGAATATGTCCGTATGAACCGTTGGTTCAAAAGAGTTTGGTGGATCTTAGCGTTCCATTGTCTAGACGCTTGCTTAAGACCATAGATGGCCTTCTTGAGGAGGCAGACCCAATCCTTCTTGCCTGGAACTACCCATCCTTCTGGCTGTTCCATGTAAATTTCCTCTTCGAGTTCACCGTTGAGGAATGCTGTCTTGACGTCCATAGAGTCCATCTCCCAGTCTTCGAGTGCAGCATGTGCAAACATGTATCTCAAAGACTCAAAGCGAGCGACTGGAGAAAAAGTCTCGTGGTAATCTTCACCCCAGACTTGAGTGAAGCCCTTGGCTACTAACCGAGCCTTGTACCGGCCATCATGCTTTCGCGCATATACCCATCTATTCTTGACAATCTTCCTGTTCTTGGGATGGGGAACCAAGATCCAGGTGCTGTTTTGCCCATGAGACTTCATCTCAGAGCCTTCAGCGGTGTGCCAGTGGTCCCACTCAAGGGATTTCCTTGCGTCTGAACGTGAGGTAGGAACTGATTCAGAGTAATTGGCTTCCTTGAGAGCCTGCAAAATCATAAACACTTCCGCCTGCTGATCTCCATGAGAATCAGTTCGACGGTCGATCCGAGCCAGAGGCTCATCACCATAAATGTTGTCCTTGTTCCTGTTTGGGTTCCTCCCAGCATTCTCTCGACGAGGGCGAGTATATACTGGCTGAGGAGGTTGAACAGGTTGAGGACGTTCTGCAGGTTCAGGGAGCTGTCTCTCAGGTTCTCCCACTGGTTCCGGTTCATTGATGTCCTCATAAACATCTTCGCTCTCTACCAGTAGAGGAAGTGGAATTTTGATCTGTTCCTCATCATCATCCTCAGAATCAGAGTCTACAGGATCAAATAATGGCGGACCCAGAGTCTTCGGGTTAGCCAAATCCTTGCATGCCGGGAAGGAATCTTCATTGAAGGTCACATCACGAGACACTACAATCCATCAACTGGAGGCATCCCAGAACTTCAAGTTGTAGCCCTTGGAGCCTTGCTCATATCCAACAAAGATCATCTTGATTGCCTTTTTATCGAGTTTCCCTTGTCTTTGTTCCTTTGGCACATGCACAAATGCCTTGCAAGCAAATACTCTGAAGTATGAGATATCTGGGACCGTGCCATCCCAGAGAGTTATCGGGAATTGCCATTTAAGGCATCGCATAGGCTGGTGATTGTAAATATGGATGGCAGTTTCAACTGCTAGTTGCCAAAAACCGTGGCTTAGGCCTGCATGATGCAGCATTGCCATAGTGTTCTCCATGATCGTGTGATTCCAGCGTTCAGCTCGCCCATTTTGCTGAGGCAAGTGTGCAACCATCTTCTGATGAACAATCCTGTAGGATTTCAGACAGGCCGTGAAAGCGTCAGAAGTGTATTCCCCCCCTCGATCCAAGCATACATTGATGAGTTTATGACCAGTAACATTCTCAGCCCATGCCTTGAAGTCCTCAAACACTTGGAGCGACTCAGACTTATGATGAAGATAATAGGCCCGTCCTAGACTAGTGTAGTCATCCAGGAAAGAAATGAAGTACTTAAAACCACCATTGACTGCTTGGGTACGCATAGGACCATCTTCGTCAGTGTGAACCAACTCAAGAGGCTTTGTAGCGTGTTTGGAAGATGTGGGGAATGGGGCGCGATGAGACTTGCCCCATTGACAACCTTCACAAGGGGATTGATCCTCAACCCCCACTGGATTGACACCCTTGGTATGATCAGGTAATCGGTGAATGACTTCCTTAGACGGATGCCCCATCCAGCAATGCCAGGTATGAAAAGGGGTAGACAGCAGTGCTGCCGTTTTCCTGTCCAGGACATCTATAAATGAAAAATACAAGTTGTTTAGGAGGTTGTATGGTGCTTCCATAACAACGTTGCCAGAAACTTTGCCATGCAAAAACAGTTGGTCATAGATGACCATCTGACCTGAACCTTGGATGAGCATATGTCCTGATTTCTCCACAATGCCTGTAGAAAACAAACAGCCAGAAGCCTGATAGATATGGTAATCATCATGCACTCCTTTCCGACTGTTGGTAAACCTTTGATGGTGCCAGAGCCTAGTGCTTCTATTTTAGCATCTCCTGCTGTATCAAAAACGATGGGAACCATGTATGGTTTGTAATCCCAGAAGTATTCCATAGAATTGACAACTGTCTGACTTGTACCTGAATCCATGAGCCATGCAATGCACTTGAATTGATGCAAATGAGTCTTATTCACACCAGGGCAATAGAACAACGAGCTCAATTGTGCGGAAACAGTGTCAGCAGACACGCCATTATGTACAATGAGAGATGAAGCAACTAAGATACCAGCAGTCCGAGGGGGACAGACTCTACATGAAGGGTCCATACAAGCCGTGTACTTAACCTCCTCGACCTCCACCACCGAAGCACCTTGACCATTTGACAAGGACAAACCGGACTGCATGACCTTTGTGCCGTCCGTGGTAGTGTGTACGACTACCGTGTTCACCTTTTTACCATTGCCATTGCCACCCTTCTGGGGGCACAGGTGCGGGTACTTGATCCAGCATTGTTCGGAGCCGTGCGTCTTGCCACAGTGCGAGCAAGGACCATTATCATTGTGTACCTTGACTTGGGAAGTCTTTGATGCAGACTGTCCCATACCAGACTGGCGGAGAGATTCCTCGGAGAGAACCTTGCTGACGAGAGTCTCAACCTTCAGCTCATTGAGAATGGTAGTCGCCATGATGGCCGACACCATTGTCAAGTAGCTGTCCAGGATCTTTGACATCAGGAGGAGAGCCTAAGTTTGTTCATCCAACATAATGCCGCCGTTGATGATGTCCTGGAGTGCAGTTTGGATCTTCGAAATTTGATCCTGCATCGGCTTGTTGTTGTCCATCTCTCTTGACTTGATGAGAGCCGAGAACTGCGAGCAAATGAATGCTGCGTCCGGGGTACCAAAATGTGTTTTGAGCGATGACCACATGTCCTTAGCCAACTTCATGACCTCAACTCCTCCTACACTCTCATAGAGGAGGTGGTGGAAACTATTGTCTATGTGCATAAGAATGACACCCTTGGCTCAGGTGTTTGCTGTCTTGTATTCTGCATCCTTGAGATCACTGGCCTTGAGAGCCTCATTGGCCTCAATGAATGTGAGGTAGCCTAGCATCTGGCTTGACCACACCTTGTAGTCCGAAGACTTTTTGAGAACACAAATGCTGTCTGCCTTCATGTCCGACATGGTGGAAGTAAGAATATGAAACTTGAAGAAGTCTGAGACTTCTTCAGAAACGGAGGGTGGTGGTAAACTTTCAAGAACGTAAGCGAGGTCAGGAGATAACCTTGATTCCTCTGCTTCTTCTTGAGACGGTGCTAGTAGTTCCTCTACATCATCTTCTTCGAAGAGATTCGATAGATCTGACGGTAAAGTAGTAGGAACAAATGATGGAGATAAATTGACAGGAGAAACATCAGGAGGAGGAGAAAACATTCTAGAGCCAGGGATAGACAGAGACCTGTAGTCTGGGATAGATGCAAGATGTTGCAGTTCAGGTTCGGAACTCTCAAAGAAACTTGAGGAAACAAATACAGAATAAGTGTTGGTCTCTTGCCAGTTGTCGACCGGGGTACCCCAGTCAGTACCTTTGATGTATAGAATAGCTTACCTGGACGTCGCCCCTAGGGGCTTTGACGTCAGGGGGAGACTCTGCACCTACACGGCTGCAGGTCAAGACCATTGCGCCTATATGGCTGCAGGTCAAGCATGGCTTTGCCGTCACTGTCCCCAACACTGAGTCCAGTGTGGTGCCAGCACCGTTTCAGCTGCATGGTCAGAGCACTGATAATGTGTTCACAGAACCATATCAACCAACCCCTCTACCACCACCACTATCAAAATGTCGAACAGCCTCCAGAACCTCGTCCCCGTCCTTGACGGATCGAACTACTGCCACTGGGCCGAGCTCATGAAAGCTTACCTCCAGCAGCAGGGGGTCTGGCTCATCATTGACCTCCCGGCTGGTATCGAGGAGCCATCTCTAGCTGAAGATGGAAAAAACCATGCTGATGTTGTCGAATGGCATCAGATGCAATCCAAGGCCATGGGCAGCATTCGTTTGCACCTAAGTGTGGAGGTCGCATGTCTCGTCAGAGACAAGACCTCCGCCAAGAGCCTCTGGAACACCCTCGAGAATGTTTATGGAGGCACCAGCGCCATGGGGGCTTTTGCCTCCTTCAAGGCAGCTATCAATATCTGGATCCCGGCAAACGAGCACCCCAGCCCTGCGATCTCTGAGATCCAGAGCAATCTTGACGAGCTCAACGGGGTAGGTCTTGGCCTACCTGCGCCAATGAGGACACTCATAGTCCTCAGCACTGCCCCATCTCACTATGATGCAAAGATTCAACTTGCACTCAGCCAGAAGGAGATCAAGGATCTCATGGTGGCAATGGTGCAAGAGGCACTAGTTGCCTCCTGGGAGAAGTCAAAGAACAAGGGGCAGTCATCAGCCCAAAAGATCTCTGCCATCAAGCAGAAGAAGGGCAACCCCTCCTTCTTGCAGCAGCAGCACGGGAAAGAAGGAGTGGGACGACAAGGGCAAGGGAAAGGGCAAGGGCTTCACCCCTTGGGGAAAGTGTGCTGGAAAAGGCCATGGTAAGCCGCATACGCACAAACACGATGAGGTTGCAGATATGCACATCACCGATACAGTGTTGATCCCCGCCGCGACAGCACCATTGTTGAGTTAGCACCTCCGGGCAGCAGGACTTGGAAGGTCGCAGTGCCTGCCCCTAACAAGGGCAAGAAGTGCACCCACGATGATTGGCTTGGGCAAGCCCTACAACTCGCCAAGGACCTCAATGTCTCCGGGACACCAGAGACAATCCGGGCACTGAAGGAAGTCGTGAGCGCTGCTCACATCGAAGAAGTCCCCTCAGACACCAAATCGCGCACCTCGAAGCACAGCAAGCACGGTGACGTCGACATGGCCGATCGCATCGACAAGGTCATGAATGACAAATATATCATTGAGGACGACAACTTCCGCGATGCCGAGGATAAGTCCATCATCTGGGCATCAGACCCAGAAGACATCAATGACCACAATGCCGAACTGGACAGCATCATTGCACAGGCCGCAGGCCTTGCACCCCTGACAGTCAACCACATCTTTTGGAACCCGTTAACAGGAGAGCTCCACTGTATGGAGCCATATGATGGCTACGAGGACTGGGGCAATGAGTACGTCACTCAGATTCCTAACCCTAAGCAAGGAACTAACAGTGCTTTTACAGCTGCTTCTAACTTGCACAACGGTGCTCGGACTTTGATAAATGTGCCTTGTAGCAGCTTTGAAAAAATACAATGTATTCATTCGCGCGATTATGCTGTGTGCTCATGTTGTAAGGGAAAAGGAAAAAGTCGCTTTTCAGCGAACAAGTGGCTACTGGACTCAGGTGCATCATTGCACATAACAAATGACATAAGAGACTTCTCAGAATTTGAGTATCTCCAAACTCCAATCTGTACCCAAATGGCACAGGAAGGAGCAGTAGGTAGCATAATTGCTAAAGGAACTGTGTTCATTAACTACCAAATTGACGAACAATGGCTGCAAACCTGCCTATATCCTGTCTATTATATGGAGAATTGCTTGGTTCATCTCTTATCATTGGGGATATTCCTCCAAGACGGACCAGACTTGCGTGCAACAGTGCAGCATATCAGTCTGTATGAGCCAGGAGTGTGAAAGCCTTTGTTTAGGTTTACACTGCAGCACCCGGACTCTACCACATTTACCCTCATGGCTGAATTGGGTAAAAATGTTCAGAATATTCATCTGAATGTAAATGAAGTTGATTATTTGACTATGCATCACTGTTTTGCACACCCTTCTAAGGACGTGCTTGCAAAGGCGAAGGAGCATACATCTGGATTTCCCAGAAAGGTGGAGATTCCTAAGGACTCACCAATATGCCAAGGATGTGCAAAAGGAAAAATGCACTCTAAGTCATTCCCGCCATCCAAGTACCGGGCTAAGGAGCCATTTGAACTCATTCATTCGGATTTGAAATCCTTCCCAGTTGACTCCTATCACAAGTACAAGTACTACATACTGTACTATGATGACACTACATCGCATGCGTGGACTGTAAATCTGCACAAGAAATCTGCAGTGATTACAGCCACAAGGCAATTCCTCGCCATGGTAAAAACTAAATATGGAAAATCAGTGCAAAAGTGGATGTCAGATGCAGGGGGAGAATACATCTCTGACATGTCCAAAAACCTCCTCAAGGATAATGGCATAGAGATCCTTCAGAGCTCGCCACACACTCCCCAGGAGAATGGCAGAGCTGAGCGTTTCAACAGGACACTCATGGACAAAGCAGAGGCAATATGATGCATGTCTACCTCCATCCTGGTGGGAACCCGCCATGGATCATGCAGTCCATGTTTACATCAGGACACCAATTCGTCGCCTTAATTGGCTTACCCCCTACAAATTAATACACGGTGAACTGCCATCTGTGGCGCACCTGCGCGTTTTTGGCTGCGGTGTGTACGTCTTCATACCCAAGGACATTAGAAAAAATGGTTTATCGCCCAAATCGGAGCTGATGATTTACCTTGGGGGAGATGGCTCTATGGAGCGCACTGGCAGATGGCTCTCCATGAGAGCACCAGATAATGTTTTGTTCATATCATCCACTGCGATGTTTGACAAAACAATGTTTCCTAAATGTCCTCTGACTAATCATTGAGGCACAACTCAAGTTTGGCCACCTCGAGAAGAAATGATCCCAGTGGAAACGGTCATGTTCATGACAATGAACAGGAGCAGCAAAATGCGCCCGAAGACCCAGTATTGTTGCCCCCTGCACCGGTTAAACACCCTGCGCCCCCTGTGGAGCCGCGACGTTCAGCAAGGAAGTGGAGACCAGTAACTCGTAGCCCCAAGTCACTCAATGGCAGCTTTCTGTGCACCAAGCCTCACAGCAAACCAACCAGGTAAGTTAGTGTCCCACTACACTGCGTAGAGTAGCCTGCTCGTCACTCAGGTCCTTTGTGACCTTCCTATACCACTTCACTAGTGATTCCTGCAACATCAAGAACTCAACTGTTCTGACACAGTGACAAGCCCATGAGATGCTGTTGTGCTACTGCTTCGACCAGTTGTTGGCTTTGTTGAAGTTATTGCTGACCCAGTTGAGCTGGTCTGCGAAGTGATGGAGGGCATGCTGGGAGTCTCCAAGGACCAATTCAAAGAGGTACTTTTTGTCAAAGATAGCTTGGTAGCACTCAATGGTGGCGCTAACCTTCTTCTCGAGAATGCCTATGACTTCTTCAATTGACTTCTTCTTGAAGGCAGGGAGTGGGTGCAGAGCAGGGTCTGATAGCCGCTCAGCTAGAGAGCGGGGTTGGGAGCAGACAGGAGCAGGGAGCAGGTGCGACTGGAGTGACAAAAATGTCAGATTGATGGATCAATGTTGATGAGGTAGAGTCGGCGTCAATGGACCTTTCTCTCAGGTCTCATTGGAGGATAAACCTTTTGCAAATGGCACGCAGGCCCACTGGAAATACAATCCTTCAATGCCTTGGGCACTTCAGGACATCAAACACTGAGTCTACTGAGAGACTAGCAAACTGCTACGCTTACTCCTAGGAGCATAGTCTTCGAGATCCTGCAGGGATGATAAAAGCAACGAGGTTTAGCGCAATAGCACAGGGCTCATAACCTGTTGAAAGGAGTGATAGGGAGTGGCTGTAAAGGCTAGTGAATGAACCTATGAGGCAAGTTGCTAGAGGGAGTCCTGTTAGGCACACAGGAAAGCAGAGGAAGGAATGATTGCATTAGAGGGCATCTGAGCCCAGTATATATACATGAGAGGAAGGCATTATCTGATTGTACAGTAAGCATATCAGATGAGGCCTGAGTCATGTCGAGTAATAATCATAAACTACGTGAGTCATCATGAATCAGATTATGAGTCATGCTAAAGTCGTAATCCGGATCACCAAGTGGATACCCAGTATATACTGAGAGGAGTCCAAATAGATATACCGAATGGATACTGAGCTGAATGCTGAATGGAATGCCGAATGGAACTTGGTATAGTTCAGACTGTGTTATCTATAGATAAGAAACAGAAAGGAATGTAATCTTTGTATAGTAAATAGTGTAGCAGAACATAAGAGAAGTCCTTATCAGGAGAGCCTGATTAGATAACATATGAAATAGTAGAAGTTCAACAGAAGGTCTGATCTGTGCACACCTCCTTGTTCTCGAGGATGCTGACTCCTCTGAATCTTCCCAGGATCAAAGTGTGGCAGAGACACCTGTTGACAAATGGCAAGAGCTTAGTGACAATTTGAAGGCAGAGGGGCAAGCATCCCCTGACCAGTGGTTCCATGGCCAAGCCTGGTGAAAAACAAACCAGTGCAGAAGACTCAGACTCAGACACTATGGTGGAGCTACGAACACTCTTTGGTGACCTCAATTTATTTTTTGGAGCCATTCGGAGATCGGTTTGTCGCAGACCACAAAGACCACATCAATGTTGTGTTGAAAGGAGTGAATTGGTAGTGGCTGTAAGGCAATGAACGAACCTGTGAGGGAACTGCTGAGGGACCCGTTAGGCACTGTTACGCGACGACTCGCGCTAACTCGGCTAAGGTCGACTCTGGAGACCACTGACCTATTCCGCGAATAGTCAGTCAACCTAACCCCTAGGGCTTACCTACCTGGGCCTAGCGAGTTACACGAAGGAAACCCTGTCCTTCGATGAGAGTGACGATGGATGCCTGGGAGCACAATGCTACCACCAGGATCGAGCGAGCTTGAGTCTGGTGTCGGCTAACTCAGAGGCTTCACTGCAGGAGATGCGAGTGAAGGTTGAGTATAGATTAAACCAGGTCGAAGTTGGGACTTCGACCATCTACAGACTGCAGTATATATACAGGAGAGGCCTAGGGCGTCTCTAGGGGTCAGGACAGGAGTCACAGAGACAGAACTCGGTAAGGAGCCAATGGGAGACATACTGGAGAAAGGTAGGGGAAACCCTGGGGTCATGGGAGTGGGGATGAGTCAGAGTCCGGAGGAATGAGTCATGGGAAGCATGAGGGATATAGTGAATGGCCAATGGGAAGCGTCCTTGGTGTGAGTACCACACCAGTCCCTATCTAAGTATAGTACAGGCTCGAGTCATGAAGGGGAATGACCTAGCCTTGGGAGTCATGAGAACAAAGAGGTGCGGAGCCGGGCCGAGGGATCGGGCCGGGCTCCAGTCATGTGGGACGCGATGGCGGCAAGGGGAAGGGAACCGGTCCGAGAGAGTGGTAGGGTTAGGTGTATGTCACGTGTTCCAGGATGCAGTAGCGCGCATCCTGACATTCGTAACATTAGCTCCCTCCTATGGTCGACGACCTCGACGACCTAGCTCCCTCCTCGTGTGGGTTCTCGGCGGTGCCGGTTCGTGCACTGCTTCTTGCGGTGGGGATGGAATCGTTGTTGGATCCTTCGGGGGTCGGGGGAGAGGATACGGACTCGTCCGGGGAGACTAAGGTGGGCGTCGGGGAGGTTGCGAGTAACTGGAGTGGGAAGTACTCGACGTTCCCGATGTGCTCGTACGCGGGGGAATGTCGTTCTAGATGATTGCCAGATTGGTGCATTCTTGACCGACGGGGATCGAAGGGTAGTTGGTTTCCTCCCGACAGTTCGCGGAATGGATCGCACCGAGCCTCGTGTCCTTCGGTACGAACACAATATCTGCAGTGAGGGCACCAGGAGAAGGTGGGATGGGGAGTCATCGTGGAGTGCAGGGGGAATCTTTTGCGAATCATGGGTTTTTGATTTGAAAACGAGTTGACCCGTGACCTCCCGTGCTTGTTCCGTGTCGGTGACGGCCTCATCTCGGTTCCGAACAGTCTCCGATGGTCCTTCGATCAAATCGAAAGTGGCTCGTGCCGTCCCGAGTTTGTCCGTGGTCTTCAGACCAACCGTAACATTCGCCCCTTTCGTACAGTCATGGTCCACCATGACATCACTAGGGACCGATTGGTCCGTACCGGGCGGTGGGGGTTCCGTGTGGGGTTTCGTTTGCAGATAAGGCGTCCCGCCTTCCTTGTCTCGGGAGATGAACGCGGCCCTGTCCGGCCAGCGTGAAACTCGTTGTTCGGCCGCCGTGGTTTCCGTGATGCCAAGAGGTTCAGGGGGCGGTGGGTCGAAAAAGTTGGGAGGAATCCTTTCCTCCAACATCTTCTCCTTGTCCTTGGCCTGTGCGGGTTCCGTGGCCGTGGTGACTGGAGTCGACGGGGTGTTACCGTGGTGGCGAGACGTCTCCTCGTCCTTGGGTGGCGACTCGATGTGCGAGTAGACGGTGAAGAGGTCGCTCCCCACGAACGAGGAGAGCTTCTCGTCCTCTTCTGAGAAGGTCCATTCGAGGAGCTTCTCCAGATCTTCTTCTTCATCATCACTCGGGTCGAGTGAGAGCGGTGGTGGCGGTGGATCCTCCAGATCCTCCGCAGGTTCTGGGGATTGTTGTAGGACTACAGTATGAGGAATCCTTGGTGGCAGATCATCCTGATCTGGCACTTCCTCAACTGTTGCACAGGGAGCTTCCTTCTCCCGTGCCAGCGTCTTGGGCAAAGGTGTTGGCCAAGACGGTTCTTCCTTCAGATCAGAGATGGTCCTCTGGCGGAGCATCTCCTGATCTCGCTCTTTGTTGGGGTTGGGGTTGATTGGTGGTGGTGGATCTTCCCGATCCACCACGGGTTCTTGGGGTTGTTCTGGGGTTACAGTACAAGGAGTCCTTAGTGACAGATCGTCCTGATCTGTCACCTCCTTTACTGTTGCGCGAGTTGTCTTCTCTGATGTCGACGCCTTGGGCAAAGGCGTTGGCCGGAATGGTCCTCGGGGTGGCGTCGACCCCCGTGCCCTTAGCTCCCTCCTAACGGTCGTCGCCCCCGACGACTTAGCTCCTCGGGGGGGTCTCGGGTTCTGGTAAATGGGAGATGGTGAACGTCGAAGACGTTCCAGCATGCCCCTCCAGCTCGGTGGGGGTGATTCGGTACGGAGTTGGGTAGTTGAGAGGTTCGCTTCGCCCAAAAAAATTTTCGGGGGTGGTGATGGATCTTCCTGATCCACCACGGGTTCAGGGAGTGGGGTTGTGATACGACGAGTCCTTGATGACGGTCGCTCTTGGTTAGCCCCCTCCTCTGCGCGGGGACTAGTCTTCCATTGCCCTATCGCTGGGTGTGTGGGCAGGAGGTTCGTTTGTTCCTCCGAAGATCGCGGGGATGGAGTAGGGGTCGCAGTGTGAAGAGTCCTTGGTGACGGACGCTCTTGGTCAGTTACTTCTTCTGTTGCTGTTGCAGGGATCGTCTTCCAATACCCTCCGTATTTGAGGGCAAGGTCATCCCATGGGTTCGTTGGTGGATCATCGAACAGATCCGTCGATACTTCGCGTTTACGCGGCTTCTTCTCCTCCTGCTCAGGTACTGGTGGTGGTTTGAGCGAGGGTAATGGCCAGGGCGTTGGCCCTAGCGATCCTAGGTCTTCAAAGTAGGATGAAGGTGATTCGGGCTCTGGTGAATCGGCGTCAAGGTCCTCCATCGATCCGATATCGATGAGGGTTTCGGTTTCTGCGGCTTTCGTCTGGGAAAGAGAATTTGTTCGGGGTCCTCCCTGCACAGAAACGGGAGGCCCTAGGCAAAATCCATCGCGAGATATGCCGCCGTTTCTGGGTCAAGGCCCAGCGCTATGTTTCGAAGAGCTTCCGTTGCTGCGGCTATAAGGTCTTCCTTGGTAAACGACATGGTGGGCAGAGATGGGATAGGGGGTTGTCGAGATATGGGTTCCTTCGAGGTACTGCTCGAGTGCTCTGGTTGGTTCCTCTTCCGGAGGAGTGGGTACTGGTGCGATGGCTGGTTGCTGTTCTGGTGGTGATACTCCGATCACAGTTCAATCTTCTCTTGAACGATACGTCGATCGTCAAGGCGGGTGTTCGCACGACACGTCGGTCGTCGAGGTAGTCTTCTCTTCTCGCACGATGTGTCGATCGTCGAGGCAATGGTCTCCTGCACGATATGTCGATCGTCAGGGCAAGTCTTCTCCAAGCCGGTCTGTTGGCTGAGGAATGTGCTGTAGTCTTCTCTTCTCGCACGATGCGTCGATCGTCGAGGCAATGGTCTCCTGCACGATATGTCGATCGTCAGGGCAAGTCTTCTCCAAGCCGGTCTGTTGGCTGAGGAATGTGCTGGGGAAAGGGGAAAGGGAACACAGGGGCGGGGATGGGTATCCCTACACCTGGGCAGGTGGGGAGGGTTGTAACTTCGACCTAATGTTACGCGACGACTCGCGCTAACTCGGCTAAGGTCGACTCTGGAGACCACTGACCTATTCCGCGAATAGTCAGTCAACCTAACCCCTAGGGCTTACCTACCTGGGCCTAGCGAGTTACACGAAGGAAACCCTGTCCTTCGATGAGAGTGACGATGGATGCCTGGGAGCACAATGCTACCACCAGGATCGAGCGAGCTTGAGTCTGGTGTCGGCTAACTCAGAGGCTTCACTGCAGGAGATGCGAGTGAAGGTTGAGTATAGATTAAACCAGGTCGAAGTTGGGACTTCGACCATCTACAGACTGCAGTATATATACAGGAGAGGCCTAGGGCGTCTCTAGGGGTCAGGACAGGAGTCACAGAGACAGAACTCGGTAAGGAGCCAATGGGAGACATACTGGAGAAAGGTAGGGGAAACCCTGGGGTCATGGGAGTGGGGATGAGTCAGAGTCCGGAGGAATGAGTCATGGGAAGCATGAGGGATATAGTGAATGGCCAATGGGAAGCGTCCTTGGTGTGAGTACCACACCAGTCCCTATCTAAGTATAGTACAGGCTCGAGTCATGAAGGGGAATGACCTAGCCTTGGGAGTCATGAGAACAAAGAGGTGCGGAGCCGGGCCGAGGGATCGGGCCGGGCTCCAGTCATGTGGGACGCGATGGCGGCAAGGGGAAGGGAACCGGTCCGAGAGAGTGGTAGGGTTAGGTGTATGTCACGTGTTCCAGGATGCAGTAGCGCGCATCCTGACATTCGTAACAGGCACACGGGAGAGCAGAGGAAGGAATCATACATTAGAGGGTGTATCCAGCCCAGTATATATACATGTGCGAGACCATCACCTGATGGTCGAGTCATGATGAGTCATGAGCGTAATCTACGTGAGTCATCATTGGTAAGATGGAATCCGGAACTCCAGGTAACCGGCAATATCAGATGCTAAGGAGCGAAGGTCCGGAAGTCCAGTATCTAATCTACTGAGATAGGACGAGAGATAATTGAGTCCTATAGATAAGATAAAGAGCAAAAAGAGAGTAAGCGTACAGTACGGTACGTAGTGTTGCAGAACACAATATAAGTCCATATCAGGCAAGCCTGATAAAATAACGCCTGAAATGGTAGAAGTTCAACAGCTTCACAGTCCTTGCGAGATGTACTCACAATAGCATCGCAGACCGCTGCCTCGACACGAGCTCAGTCGACGGCGCAATCAACGGGTGGAGGACCTCGATTGGGCGGAATAGTGGACAGGTAAATCACAGCAGCCACTCTCTTTAGCGCGTAATTCACTGTAATTTACATCATATGTAATTTACTGTAAATGACACCGGTCAAACAGGCCAGCCTCCAAGCAACCTGCTACATATCTGTCAAGCAGGGTTCAGGGTCTAATTCACCGCGCACTACTCTACACAGACTGGTGTGCTGCCGAGCTGACAGAATTGCTCTGACAAAACAAGGGAACCAAATTGAGATACTGACAGCTGACTAGCTGAGGCTTAATGAAGCATCTGAAACCCGCTGAAACCCGCTGACCTCAGCCGGTCAGAGGAATTCCGGTTTTCATCATGGCCATGAGGAACTCCGAACCAGAGGTCTATGAAATGAATGTGCCAGATCCCGCCAATCGACATCACGGCAAACTAGCCTCTGGCATGCTTAATTAGCTATGTAGACTCGAGTCCCAGTTACTCATTGACTCGGTACTTTATGTGAGCAGAAGGATTCACTCAATAGCTCCTATGAAACATCTCCCGGAATCGCTCGCACTCGCACTCACATTGGGTAACTCTGTCTGACGGGAAGACAGCACAGGCGGTGTCACCAGAACCTAATGAAGCATCCTATGTCGTAACAAGGGTTCAATATACTGATCATGGGGTATGGAGCGTGAGGGATTCGAAGGCATTCGTGTGAGGTATGATTGAGCATCGGAACGGGCAAGGGTGGCTATCGGTTTCTTTAAGCATTGGGCGATTGCAAATGTTACGCACCGCACAGAACCCGGAACGAAGGATAGCAGAGGCGTTATCTCGTTCCCATCGTCGTCCTTCACCTTCTTTACGTTGAACATGGCTGTGATGTTGGCCATGTGCTACCATCGGCGAAGCGTCGACCGGGACAAATGCTATTGCCGACACGCAAAGAACGAGGAGTCACCCCTGATTAGACAGACTACGACAACTCACATCATGTTAGTAAAAGTACCGGCGTCGTTCAGGGAACGAAACCCTGGACGTAGTTGCAATTAGTACAAATCATGGCGCCATCTCGTATATCTTGACATGAGCCTTCTCAATAGATATTTCACCTCTGGCCGCTTCGCGCTATAAGCCTTAGGCAGGCATCCGGCTTGTGTGGCGCACTGTGAGGGGTTGCTGTTAGGTTTGTTTCACATGAGTCCTAAGCTCGCGGAACGGCAAGATATTCACAATCGCTGCGCCAGGAGAGGCAACTTTCGTGGTCCCCTTAAGTGCGGCCTCGGCGTAATGGGTAGTCACGTACTTGGCACTGACATCAGGTGGCTCAGTAGGCAAACCTAGAACTCGGGGCCAGCGGTGGATTGTGTTTTCTCAGCGACTTGGTTCTAAGAGAATGGGACTACCCAATGTGTAGGGGGTCTTTAGTAAGCTTGTATGGCAACCATGCGCCGAGGCTGGATGGTGCGATGAATATGATAAGTGGGAAGACACGTCGCTGCGTAGCATGACAAACAGGACCAAGGCAGACGCATCACTGGGCACATGTAAACAGTGGACAACGAACCGCAGGGTGACACCATAGTGCAAGGACCTGGACAAGCACCGACTTTATCATACAGAATTCTCCTGGAAGCTCTGCATCACTAGTTCTACACTCTTCTCCGATCGCGGTCGAATGACACAGCTAAATGGTGCAGGATGTCTGGAGATCAGGTGAGTTATCATCGGCGGAGCGAATAATTTGTCAGGCTTACCTGACAAAGCCTGAAAAGAAGTCGGGCGGAGGTGTGACCTCACACCCGGCCGAGTCGCGTACCTTGGTGATATCGAAGGTGGCCGTGATACTCGCCATGGCTAGCCAGATACCACTGTCTCCTAGGAAGCGTCCAGGGCATATACTAGAATGATCACGGTTGTGAGCGCAGTTGCGTAATTTGAGATTGCGTACGCTCCACACACCGACGACCATGCCCAAACACGTATTTCCGGGGGTCAAGCCGCTCCATGACTTCGGGCTTGAGGTCAAGGAATCGCTCCGGCCTAAACTCATCTGGGTTGTCGTACATCCGCTCATCGCGCGACATAGCCCTGGGATGTTTTACTGAACTCCGGATCTCTCATGTCGCTGCTATGTGCGCACCATATATTGGGGATTACCATCGCGCCACGAGGCATGGCATACCCGTTGTATATATCGTCTTCCGTAAGCTGATGAGCGATACTGAGCGGTACCGGTGCACCCTATCTGAATGTGCTCGCGTCAGTGCCATGATGTCGGGTGGTAAGCTGGCTGACCTATAAACCTCCTTGAGGATGCACTCCAGGAAAGGGAGTGAGTCGCGGTCTTCAAGCTGTGGAAGCCTCTCGGCTCCTATGACATTGTCTATATCTACTTGCGCCCTCTTGTACACCTCGGGGTGTCGCACCATGGCAAGAAGCCACGTAGAGAGTACGGTGATAGTCTGTTCGTCAAATGTAAGCCACGTACCCGATCATATTCACGAGGACCCATATGGTATCTGTTCCAGCTGTAACAAATAGTTGTATCACCAAACAGGAGAGATGCACATCCATGCGTACCAGTGTACAGAGTGCCAACGGCACCGCTCATCTCCCTCTCTTCTGCTAGCGAAAGGGGCTCGTCGAGCGACACTTCCTCCAGAATGGCCGTCGCAAATGATGATTTAGCCGAACCCGAATTCTGCGTCGCAGTCAGACTTTGCAGTACAGACATCGCAAAGGTTGTGTTACGTACTACTGCGTTAATCGCAGCCCTAAAAGGGCTCAAATTCATGTTGTCAATTTCGGGGCGTGAACGAGTCACGGTCTTCTTCCAAGTCAGACCGGGAAGCCACGCCGGAAGGTATATCTGACTTTGATATTGCCCAGATTGATACCGCATATCGCGAACATGACAAGGTAATGTGATACTCACGTAGCGGAACGAAGTCGACCATCATAGAGCCTGGGTTGCCGGAGAGAAAAACGTCCTCCAATGCAGAGTGTACTATGCGTACGTAGTCGTCGTCCATGGTGGTCATTGTATGACCATATCCAATCTCAAGCATTATCGCCGCGGCGAACCTATGAATGCATCAAGGATATCTATGGCAGAGCAAAAAAAAGTGTTGCACACCGTTTGATCTGAGACATGTATGCGTCAGGCGTCACCAACAGGTTGTAGAGGAGTCTGCGCGTCTCGCGCTGTTGAATCGGGACGTACTCATCCAACCGACGCTTCACCTGGAAGCTATACTGAAACCACCTTCGGTGGCGCTTCCACCTGTCAGTGTCTCGCATGAAACCTGCATTCCAAGAGAATCCAGCACTACCATACAAAGTGCATGAGAAGATGTTGCTAGGATGCTCATCGAAAAGATACGTACAGTTCGCAGAGAAACGTGAACGGCGGCCGACTGGAGTACTTTGCGCCACGTTTCTCCATGAGCACTCGTGCCGTTTCTGTAGAGTTCACTACGAGCACGTCGTTCCCGAAGAACCGGGCATATACAATGTCACCTAGCACATACGGCACGTCACCATGTGCACGGACGTGAGGATTAGGAGCACTCACCGTATTTACGAACCCATTCGGAAAACGTGTTTTGCTGGTAGTCGTCAGAGATCAGATGCAGGCTGCCTATGAACGGAAGTCTCGGCGGGCCCGGAGGAAGGCGTAGACGGCGAGACATGTGCCAATGGAAGAGAAGACAGATGTAAAGGAACAAAGCAAATTCGATGATTTGCAGATACATGATCACTGGTCAACTAGGATCTCCAGAGTGGGCGCATTCGGGAGCTAAGATGTAGTACGCAGCAAACACGAGTTTTATTTGAGAGCATACCATTCATGGGCCACAGCGCCGCTCACTCGGAGGCATAGTCACTATAGTAAGCATTGATATCGCTGCCAGTATGAGCAAAGCGTCCGTCGACGCCTTGAGTATCATGGGAAGAGGGCCATGAGAGTTCTCCAGGGCCCTGATGAATTGATCATGAGGAAGTTTCGGAGCATTCGAGCATGGAAGAGTTCGATGTCACTTAGATTGAGGCGAGAAGTGACAGGAGTCGGTAGCGCGTCACACATTGTCTTGTGTGACTGACCGCGAGCGCGACTCACTGAGCCAGTACTGCACTTTATCTATCGCTCGAAGACCACTCCTTTGAAGTCGTTAAGCAGGACATGCGTTTGAACGCTGGTCATGGATTTGGGAAGGCGCCGAGAACGCAGCTAAATGTTCCTCTGAACATCATCCTTCTCTTATGCTTACATCATCTATGGAACACCTAGTATATTACCATCACGGCAAAGTACGGTATGGGAAAGGGTGCATCTCCCGCCCAAAATCCCTCCACACTATCTCGCCCAGGAGTCTAGCCTCCTGACATCATCAATCAATATGCCCGACGAGACTCCAACCCCAAACCACCCAGAAAACACCGCCCCGGAGAGTTCATTCAAACTCGGAGACTTCTCTATCGACGAACACAAGCCCATCAAGGTCGTTTGCATAGGCGCAGGATACAGCGGTATCATCGCAGGAATACGGTACGTCATCCGCGGAACATTGAATCTGAAGCTTTATACTGACAGATATAGCGCAGCTTTCCGCAGCGCATACCTAATGTACACTTGACCATCTACGACAAGAATGTGGGTATAGGTGGGACGTGGTTTTCCAACAAATACCCGTACGTAGTACACCTGGCTCCCCGACGTTGACCTCGCTAAGACGATCTTTGAAGAGGTGCGGCTTGTGACTCCCCAGCGCACTGCGTACGTCTGTCATTCATGATTCAGATCAATGCTTCCGCTGATGATCAAACAGTATCAATGCAGCTTCGAGCAAAAGGTATGCATTTATGGAGCGGCGCAGTGGGTTCCGAGTTTTCACTGCCGCGACACTAGACCGATTGGTCCGCATTCTACGCCCCTGCCCCCGAAATCTTGGCCTACCTTCAATCAGTTGTGGACAAATACAAGCTCATGCGCTACATCAAGCTTCAGCACCGCGTCGTGCACGCTCGCTACGACGGGCCCACAGGCAAGTGGTGCCTCCGCATCCGGCGCCCGCGCGACCCCAGCATGCCGCCCCGATCTCCACCACGATCCCCTCCCACCACTCCCGCGCCGGACAGTGACGCGGAGGAGCAGTACGAGGAATTTGAAGATACCGCGGACTTGCTCTTCACGTGCGTGGGCCTTCTGAGCCGGTGGAAGTGGCCTGAGATCGACGGGTTGGAGGAATTCGAGGGGGAAGCTGTTCCATACCACGGACTTTGGAGAAAAGGGAAGACCATGGCAGGACGACGTGAACGATTGGGCGGACAAGTGTGTTGGTGTCATTGGCGTAGTAAGTGAAACAGCCGTCCGCTGGATGTCCCAAGGCTGGTCGAAGAGTGGTTTTGCTGACGGCGGCCGTATAGGGCTCCAGCGCCACGCAGACTGTGCCTGCTCTCCAACCCAGGGTCAACAAGATTGTGAACTTTGGGCGCGGAAGGACGTGGCTCTCGATCCCGTTTTCGGGTGCGAAGATGGTGGAGCTCTTGAAGCAGGATCCCGATGCTGAAAACTGTAGGCTGCATACTCTCGCTGACGTCGTTGATTCAAGACGCCTCATAGATGTGTTCTCGGAGGAGGACAAGGAGCTCTTCAAGGACCCGGCGTTCTACAAGCGGTTCAGACACGAGCTAGAAAATGATATGAATGTACGGCAATCGGAGCTTGCGATTAAAAGCATGCTCATGTGTTCCAGAGTATGCATCCGATCATAATGAAGGACAGCTCTCTTCAACATGCTGGTCGCGCCGCGTTACATGCGTATATGGTCAGGAAGCTCGCCAAGAAGCCCTGGATTGCTGAGTTCTGTGAGCACACAGCAGCCCCTGTCTTATACTGGTCGGCTGAGAGGCACAGTGATCCCCGACTTTGGGATTGCATGCAGAAGGCTGACCCCGGGACCAGGTTATCTAGAGGCCCTGTGCGCGGACAACGTGGGATGCCTTGATTTCCGCCCCTGCCCTCCATGCTGACACTCCCTCAGGTTGATTTTCAGCCGACCCACATCAAGCGTGTTACCCCCAAGGGCGTCGAACTCGTCGACGGCACGCATATCGACCTCGACGTCCTGATCTGCGCGACCGGCTACGACTCCTTTCAGCTCGGCTTTCCCATAGTCGGACGTGAGGGTATGACAATCCAGTATAAGTGGACGCCACACCCGACGACGTACTTCGCCCTCTGCACTGACGGCTTTCCGAACTTGTTCATGACGTTCGGCCCGAACAGCGTTATCGGGAACGGCTCGCTGCTCGTTATTCTCGAGCGTCAAGCGGAGGATGTCGCTGAGGTGGCACGGAAGATGCAGAGGGAGCGGCTGAAGAGTATCGAGGTCAAGCGGGAGGCTGTGGCCGATTTCGACGAGTATGTGGAGGTAAGTGTCGGCATGATTTAGAGAGAGGTTCAAACCTCAGGGGGAGGGGACCCTCAGAGTTATTTCCCGAAAACGGTGTACAGTGAGAAGTGTCGGTCGTGGTACAAAATGGGAAGGGAGGATGGCCGTATTGTTGGTCTCTGGCCAGGTCCGCCTGCAACGCATCTGTTCTGTCGTCAAAACCAACTCTTCACCGAGGCTCGTGTCTGCACGCCGTCCGGGCCATCGAACATCGTCGCTGGGAGGATTACACCTATGAACTCTCAGGGGGCGTCAAGAATCGGATGCATTAGCTAGGAGATGGTCAGACGTACAACGAGAAGACGATGAATGGAGACCGTAAGTGTCTGTCCGCGTACAAGACTCGTCTCACGCGGAGTCACTAGGGACATGTTACCTGTACGACGACGAGCTTGATATCCCACCTGGTACGTATGATAGCTTGCCCAGCCCTGATATTCCTGACACCAGGACCAGTACCTACCAACTAACTTGTATTGACTCCGATATCATTGCCATATTAATCGGATGATGTCAATGCTCTGTGGCGGTACGAAACCCGGTCCTGTATCATTGCATACATATACCTCCACCGGCAACGGCGGTCATTGCATCGTAGTCGTAGCCTCTATTTGTGCACACGGGTCCGCATGCGGTCAAGACAAATATGGGCCATGACACGAGACTCAAGTCAACCCCAATACAGCAACAAATACCTCGAAATATTCCGAGCGTGGCAAGGGGCTAGCATGCAAGAGTATCGCAAACACTTACTGGGGACGTCAGCGTAGACGAGATCTGCCACTAGCTGTGACTTTCTGTTGGCTGCATAGCATGACAAACGGGACCAAGGCAGACGCGTCACTGGGCGTATGTCACCAGTGGATAACGAACTGCAGGGTTACACCATAGTGAAAGGACCTGGCCATGCACCGATTTGATCATACAGAATTCTCCGGGAAGCTCTGCGACACTAGCTCTGCGCTCTTCTCCAATCGTGGTCGAATGGCACAGCTAAATAGTGCAGGACGTCTGGAGATTGAGTGAATAATAGTTGGCAGAAGTCGGGCTTACCTGGCAAAGCCTGACAAGAAGTCGGGCGGGGGTGTGACCTCCCGCCCGATCGAGTCGCGCACCTTCGTGATATCGAAGGTGGCCGTGATCCTTGCCATGGCGAGCCAGATACTACTGTCCCCTAGGAAGTGTCCCGGGCATATACTATAATGATCGTTTTTGTCAGCGCAGTTGCGTAATTTGAGATTGCGTACGCTCCACGCACCGACGACCATGCCCAAACACGTATTTCCGGGGGTCAAGCCGCTCCATGACTTCGGGCTTGAGGTCAAGGAATCGCTCTGGTTTGAACTCATTTGGGTCGTCGTACATCCTCTCATCGCGCGACATAGCCCTGGGGTATACCACTGAGCTGCGGATTCCTCGTGTTGCTGCTGGGTGCGCACCATATATTGGGTATTACCATTGCGCCACGAGGCATGTCATATCCGCTGTATGTAAGGTTGGCCTCATTCAGATCCATCCAAGGTGACGCGGTGTGACTCGGCGTTACTCCGAGGAGTTATCCAGTGACACCCAAAGCGCCCGCCCGCGCTCTGCCTGAGGCGGGAGGTGGCTTGATCGTATACGAAACGTCAACGGAGTGTTCTGACATCGCCCGAGACTACAACTCGTAGATAGATATGTACTAGGACTCCATGTAATACTGTATATTATAGAGCATGTAACTATAGAGCAATACGGAATTCTTAGTGATCAGACCGTGTTTGAGTCAGCTGCGAGAAGCTCGTTCATTATCGTGTTCGGAAGGGTGCGATGGCTGTGATACTTCTTCGACGCCCATGCGGCTTGTGCGCCGTTAAGCCCCTTGTGGTACGCGTCCATAAAGCGGCGGGAGCGTGTGGCATATCTGGCATCGATGATCGGAGATCAGCTTCTGATCATGATTGCGCCGGTGCACAGACTCACCGCCGCATGGCCACCAACGGAAGTTACGGAACACTTGACGAGCAGGCTTCCTTACGCAGTGTAGCGGGACGCTAACTTACCTGGTTGTTGAGCTGTGAGGCTTGATGCACACAAAGTTGCTGTTGAGCGACTTGGATTGTACTACGCTACAGGGGTCCTTATATACATGTAGGAGACCGTCTGACTAAGCTACTGTATAGTACCAATCCTGATGCATGTGATTCTATCTACGATGCATGTGTTACTCCTGTTACCCGGAGTACCGGTGTGTGAACTCGGCTGCCTAGTTAGGCGCTCTCTATTGTTCAACAACACTTTCGAGCGCGTTCAAGACATTGTTTCGAAGATCTTCTTCCTTGCACGACGGGGTGTTCAGCCGGTAAGTGCGCTTTGAGTGTCCCCAGCACTGCTCTATGAAATTCAGCTCGCAGTGAAATTTCGGAAGGAAGAGAACGTCAATGCCGCGAGCTCTGCAGGCCGTCTCGAGTAGGCTAGGGACTGTCTTGAAATCTGGTTCCTCGAAGAGCATTCAATGACAGCAGCAATCCCTCGCTCTAGGTGTGCATTGGAAGCCCTTGCACTCGGCACACTTCTTTGACATATTTCCATAGCCTCGCTCTTCAAGGATCTGTGCCATACCCTTGAAGATCCCGGCATGTGCGTGCCCGTCTGGAAAATAGAACGACTGCGAGACGGCGGTAGTGCTCCCCCTCGGTGTGAAAAAACCTGGAGCCATCTGGATGACTGTCTTTGCAGGTTTTGTTGGAATACGATACACCGGACCTGTCTACTTACTTAGTTCATTCGTTTACTGAATGCCCGGCGCTTAGCTTACATCAGCATCACGCGGGCTCGTCTCGACGTTTTTTTCTTCTCGAGTACCTCAGCTCTTGCCACTATCTGTGCGCGCGAGACTGAGGTATGTTGTTACCCTTCATTACCACATTCACTACAGCACACTCACGCTCCTTTGTAGTTACTGACGTGTTCTGTACCAGGTGATTAATAGATTAAGCTCTTGCCACTATCTGTGTGCGCGAGACTGAGTTACTGACATGTTCTGTACCAGACACCCCTCACTGCGCAAAAGGTTTCCCATTGGTGCTGTAAATGATCTTGCCAGTCGCATCGCGGGCGCTGACCTCCACTCCCCAGTTCTTCCCGTTCTTCGGCACGTTCTTGGGCATCTTGCGTGCGGATGGTGCATCCTTGGCCCGCTTGACGTGCGTGCACGCATTATCGAAGACAAGAATGTGGTTATCATGTGGGCAATGCTTCTGCAGGATGTCGATTGCCTTATCAGCCTGTGCCTGGATCTCCTCGTTCATGAAGTATCCGTCCCGCCCTGACCCCGGCTTGAAGAAGACTCGAGCCTCCTCCGGGTTACCCGCCGAGTGATCAGGTGCACGTAGCCAACCGTAATCCACCGAGACAAAATCAGCGACCATGAGGGACGCTCCTTTGCCTTTCTGGTAAGGTTTCGCCTTTTCCGTCTTGTGAACCCAACACTTCTTTTGACGGTCATGCGCATAGAAGACTGACTCATCATGGAACCAGACCACGGTGCGGCGGTTCTGCGGCAGCGGCCCCTTGTCCCCCTCGCCACCAGGACACCAGTTACGCAAATGTGGCTCGATCTCTTTCCATTGTGGCAGGAAGGTCTCCTGTCGGTAAGCAACCATGTCCTCCCTTTCATGCCCATCGGAGTATTGACCCTTAGGCGTCAACGTCCAGTGGTACCCAAGCTGTTTCATCCATCGCTGTGCCATTGCCAGTGATATGGTCTTCTTCATATTCCATCACTCCTTGACATCTGCACAATCCAGGTAACACACAAGATCCTCTGCCTTGACATATTCCCTGATCCCTTGGAGGTGCAGGAACACCTCCTGACGGAAGTCCTCATCATGCAACTGACTCCGTGCCCAGGTGCTGTAAAGGTTGCATGGGAGATCACTACGGTTGCGGATGTACACCTGTGTCCATCTGCGCACACACCGGGCATGCCATGGTCCCAGACCTTCGGCCTTTGCAACTTCAAGTGAAGCAACGATCCAGTGAGTTTGACCCGTCTGTTTGCCGTGATGCAAGTGTGTTGACGACACTTCAGCTGTATAGATGCACAGAAGCCGGTGCATGCCCTCCAGGCGTTCTCGCAAGATGTGGTCAACGTTCGCGTCTTTGTAGCCATAGCCATTGCGCGGGGGGCGTAGCAAGACAGTGATGTCAGCAAGTGCAGCCTTCACAGCCTCCAGAGATGGAGCTTGGTGCGCTTTCGGATCGGAATCAGGAATAAAGTCCTGGACCCTGCGCACGGGTACTGGCGGTAGCATGGCTTGTCGGAGGGTCGCTGGGATCTGGCTCAAGGTCAGACTCTGCTTCTTCGTCTGCTTGCCTCTCATCCTCCGCACAAAGCTCCACATTATTGTCTGGATCAAACTCTGACTCCGAGTCTGAGGTATGCGTAGAATCTGGGATGCTAATCAGATCAGGTTCCGGGTATTCCGGGTATGCCAGGCCACAATCATTGAAGCTCCAGCCCCAGAACACCTCGAAATCAAGATCCATGGGAGACTGAGGTGGTCTCGGAGTCTTGACACAGTCATGAGACACAGCAAGACTGCTTGGAGAGGCGTCAGAAGCAACACTGATGGATGCCGTAGCACCAGGTGAGTCTAATGTGCTCGCTGTGTGACCGTCTGGGCGCGGGAAGAAGAGTGCTGCAGTCGCTTTCCACAGTGCAACACCGGGATCTGGGTCCAGCGTGGAAATGTCCGTGCCGTCGAAACCCGGGATGTCTGACGGAATGTCGGAAGGTCATTGAGTGGAGGAGGAGGACTCGCAAGTAATTTTGGGTGCGTCATGAGGTGAGCCGTTTTCCGCACACTCTGAGTCGAGGTTGGACCCTGTGCTGTGACTTCGAGGACTGCCAGGTACACAGGACTCGGACTGTAGCTCGGGGGACCGACTGAGACGTCTATGGATCTGCTGACATATGGATCACATCCCAGTGACTACGTTCATCCCGCGCGATGCCGATTGAGAGAATGTGTGCTCTGTGACAACAGCTTACTCATCGTGGCCCTGGTCAGTCACTATGCTATTGACATGGATATTCGTGCACTCACATTCTCTTTGTTCTGCTCATCATCTGACCGACTCCTCTCCTTCTTATGCTTCTTCCTTGCAATCCCTAGGTTCGCAAATCGCCAGGAGTTCTTTCGTTTGGGCATTATGCAGGAGGGTGCATGGGTCTCTACCAGTACGCGGTGGGCGCTTAGCCGCCAGATATGTCATGCAGTCAATAAATTCACACTACATCACCAACTCGCCACGCGCACACATTCTGTGAACTATTTCGGCACCAGAGACATGTACCAAAGATTAAATCGTTGCTACATTGAGGGTATGGTACAGGTACAAGTTGTAGTACGAGATTTCAGCTTATTGGCCATATTGTGTCACACTTTGTAATGCTTGGCCATTCCTGTTGGATGGATCTGAGTGAGGCCAACCTTATCATCCTCCGTAAGTTGATGAGCGATGCTGAGTGGTACCGGAACACCCCATCTGAACGTATCAACATCAGCAATGTTGGATGTCTAGGCTGTACTGACCTGTAGACCTCCTTGAGAATACATTCCAGGAAGGGGAGTGATTCTCGGTCTTCAATGTTGAACAATAGAGAGTGCCTAATCAGGCAGCTGAGTTCACACACCGGCACTCTGGGTCACAGGAGTATCACATGCATTGCAGATAGATTCACATGCATCGGAATTGGTATTAGTCAGGTACTATACAGTAGCTTAGTCATATGGTCTCCTACATGTATATAAGAACCCTGTAGCATAGCTCAATCCCAAGTCGCTCAATAGCAACAATTGCGTGCATCAAGCCTCACAGCTAACCAACCAGGTAAGTTAGCATCCCACTACACTGCGTAGAGTAGCCTGCTCATCAGGTTATGAGCCCTGCTCACTGCGCGGTACTGCGCCCTTGAGGCTGCGTCCGCTGCAGGCTAGAATAGCTTACCTGGACGTCGCCCTTAGGGGCTTTGACGTCAAGGGGAGACTCTGCGCCTACACGGCTGCGGGTCAAGACCATTGCGCTTACATGGCTGCAGGTCGAGCATGGCTTTGCCATTGCTGTCCCCAACACTGAGTCCAGTGTGGTGCAAGCACCGTTTCGGCTGCATGATCAGAGCACTGATAATGTGTTCACAGAAACATATCAATCAACCACACTATCACCACCACCTGTTGAAGGAGTGAATTGAAGTGGCTGTAAAGGCAGGAATACGAACCTAGTGAGGGAACTGCTAGAGGGAACCCGTTAGGCACACGGGAGAGCAGTAGAAGGAACAATGCATTAGAGGGCATATCCAGCCCAGTATATATACATGTGTGAGACCATCACCTGATGGTCGAGTCATGATGAGTCATAATCATAAGCTACATGAGTCATCGTTAGTAAGACGGAATCCAGAACTCCAGGTAACCGGCAATATCAGATGCTAAGGAGTGGAGGTCCGGAAGTCCCCGGTATCTAATCTACTGATATAGGACAAGAGATAATCAAGTCCTCAGGCTATAGATAAGATAAAGAGCGAAAAGAAAGTAAGCATACAGTACGGTACATAGTGTTGCAGAACACAATACAAGTCCATATTAGGCAAGCCTGATAAGATAATGCCTGAAATGGTAGAAGTTCAACACCACCATCAGCATGTCTAACAGCCTTCAGAACCTTGTCCCTGTCTTCGACAGATCTAACTACCGCCGCTGGGCTGAGAACATGAAAGCTTACCTCCAGCAGCAGGGGGCCTGGCTCATTGTCAACCTCCCGGCTGGTATCAAGGAGCCATCCCTGGCTGGCGATGGCAAGAACCGTGCCGATGTCATAGAATGGCATCAGATGCAGGTGAAGGTCATGGGCAGCATTCGCTTGCGCCTTAGTGTTGAGGTTGCACGTCTTGTCAGAGACAAGACCAATGCCAAGAGCCTTTGGGGCACCTTGGAAGGTGTTTACGGAGGTACCAGCGCCATGGGGGCTTTCGCCTTCTTCAAGGCTGCTATCAACATCCGTATCCCAGCAAACGAGCACCCCGGCCCTGCAATCTCTAAGATCCAGAGCAACCTTGATGAGCTCAATGGGGTAGGTCTCGGCCTACCTGCGCCCATGAGGACACTCATAGTCCTCGGCGCCGCCCCGTCCCGGTATGATGCAGCGATACAACTCGCACTCAGCCAGAAAGAGATCAAGGATCTCACGGTGGCAACGGTCCAGGAGGTGCTAGTCGCTTCCTGGGAGCAGTCAAAGAACAAGGGGCAGTCGTCAGCCCAGAAGATCTCTGCAATTAAGCAGAAGAAGGGCAACCCCTCCTTCTCGCAGCAGCAGCGCTCCGAGGGCAGCAGCAGTGTGGGTAAGAAGGAGTGGGACGACAAGGGCAAGGGGAAGGGCAAGGGTTTCACCCCTCAGGGAAAGCGCGGCAGCAAAAGCCGTGGTAAGCCGCATTCGCACAAGCATGACGAAGTTGCAGAAATGCACATTGCCGACACCGTGTTGATCCCTGCCCCGACGACCAGCACCATTGTCGAGTTAGCGCCTTCGGGCAGCAAGACTCAAAAGGTTGCAGCGCCTGCTTCTAACAAGGGCAAGAAGCGCGTGCACGATGACTGGCTCGGGCAAGCCCTACAGCTCGCCAAAGACTTAGATGTCACCGGCACGTTGGAGACAATCCACACGCTGAAGGAAGTTGTGAGCGCTGCTCACATCGAAGAAGTCCCTCAGACACCGAATCGCGCACCTCGAAGCACAGCAAGCACGGTGACGTCGACATGGCCGATCGCATCGACGAGGTCATGAATGACGAATATATCAGTGAGGACGACAACTTCCGCGATGCCGAGGATAAGTCCATTGTCTGGGCATCAGACCCAGAAGACATGGATGACCACGATGCCGAACTGGACGGCATCATTGCACAGGCCGCAGGCCTTGCACCCCTGATAGTCAACCACAGCTTTTGGAACCCGTTAACAGGAGAGCTCCACTGTATGGAGCCATACGATGGCTACGAGGACTGGGGCAATGAGTACGTCACTCAGATTCCTAACCCTAAGCAAGGAACTAACAGTGCTTTTACAGCCACTTCTAACTTGCACAACAGTGCTTGGACTTTGATAAATGTGCCTTGTAGCAGCTTTGAAAAAATACAATGTATTCATTCACGTGATTATGCTGTGTGCTCATGTTGTAAGGGAAAAGGAAAAAGTCGCTTTTCAGCGAACAAGTGGCTACTGGACTCAGGTGCATCATTGCACATAACAAATGACATAAGAGACTTCTCAGAATTTGAGTATCTCCAAACTCCAATCTGTACCCAAATGGCACAGGAAGGAGCAGTAGGTAGCATAATTGCTAAAGGAACTGTGTTCATTAACTACCAAATTGACGAACAATGGCTGCAAACCTGCCTATATCCTGTCTATTATATGGAGAATTGCTTGGTTCGTCTCTTATCATTGGGGATATTCCTCCAAGACGGACCAGACTTGCGCGCAACAGCGCAGCATATCAGTCTGTATGAGCCAGGAGTGTGAAAGCCTTTGTTTAGGTTTACACCGCAGCACCCTGACTCTACCACATTTACCCTCGTGGCCGAAGCGGGTAAAAATGTTCAGAATATTTATCTGAATGTAAATGAAGTTGATTATTTGACTGTGCATCACTGTTTTTCACACCCTTCTAAGGACGTGCTTGCAAAGGCGAAGGAGCATACATCTGGATTTCCCAGAAAGGTGGAGATTCCTAAGGACTCACCAATATGCCAAGGATGTGCAAAAGGAAAAATGCACTCTAAGTCATTCCCGCCATCCAAGTACCGGGCTAAGGAGCCATTTGAACTCATTCATTCGGATTTGAAATCCTTCCCAGTTGACTCCTATCACAAGTACAAGTACTACATACTGTACTATGATGACACTACATCGCATGCGTGGACTGTAAATCTGCACAAGAAATCTGCAGTGATTACAGCCACAAGGCAATTCCTCGCCATGGTAAAAACTAAATATGGAAAATCAGTGCAAAAGTGGATGTCAGATGCAGGGGGAGAATACATCTCTGACATGTTCAAAAACCTCCTCAAGGATAATGGCATAGAGATCCTTCAGAGCTCGCCACACACTCCCCAGGAGAATGGCAGAGCTGAGCATTTCAACAGGATGCTCATGGACAAAGCTGAGGCAATGTGTTACGCTCGGTGGCCTGAGCCTCACAACCTAACCCTTCAGGGTTCCTATCAAATCAAAGGTTAGTTCATTTGTGCTCTTCAGCGAGCGAGGATGTTCGAGGGACTTCAAGGAGGATATCTCCTAAGTCAAGCGGGTCAGGCTCAAGGCCAGTGAGGACAAAGAACTGAATGAATCAGTAGGTCGAACTGAGGTTTGACCTCCCTACTACAGCTATCTTATATACATAGAGGTTTAGGGCCGGAGTCACGGATGTAGGACCAATGAGAAAACAGAAGAGAAATGGTACGACTACTCAGGTTTCGCTGAGTAAGTATCTGACTAAGTCAGGTGGGGTTGGGCCCACCTGCTGGTCCGATGTTCTGAGTCAAACAGTAAGAGTAATCAACCAATAAGAAAAGAAATATTTGTTCATGATCATATGTCCGCCGTTGTCATAACAGTACCCCCTTCGTATGGTCGGCGTCCTCGACGACCTTCCTTCCTATACCGCAGTTTCCGGGTCTTGATAGTTCCCGAGAGGAGGCTCTCCCACTGCAGCCCATAAATCGTCCGAAGAATGATCTTCGCGTTCGGTAGATCCATTTCTTGGAATGGGGAGCAAAGCCCCGCCTTCCTGTCCCAGCCGTATGACCCGTGCAACCTCCACATCTGCGCGTCCATCATAGAGATATTTGACAACACCGTTATTGATGGGATAGAGGAGTACCTCTTTGGCTTTGTAACTCGAAGGTTCCCGGCTTCAGTTGTGTGTCCTCGGATCATTGACACTTCCCTTGATGACGAACTCTTCTCCTATCAAGACAAGTCGTCCAATGGTAATGTTGGAGGACACTATAGCGATACGGAATTCGATATTGGCCTCAGAATCTTCTTGATATATCCGGACGAAGGGTTCCAGAGATCTCTCTCTCAGACAATTGGTGTTGTGTCCTCGGTGATCAGAGTTATTCTCCCATGGGGAGTGAGGATGTTCATAGCGTCGGCGACGGAAAACAATGGGTGTGGCGGGGGGAGATGGGGAGGAGCGTTGGATTTGATCGTCTGCGTGATAAGAGGGAGGTGGATTATCTGAATCCTCGACGGACACATCCTCCTCTGGTGCTCGATTTGTAGCGAAGTCAGCGAGGACGGGTGCCATAGCCGCAAGACACTTTACCCTTCTGATGTAGTTTACGGTGTCGAATGCAGGTCCTTCTCGGAAGAGTTCATTTGCTCGGGCTCGAGCCTCCTCGTAGGAGTTGAATCATTCAACATGCAAATAAGGATAGTGTCTGGTGAGGTGTCTGATGCGACTGCTGTCACAGAAGACTCCTCGGATTCTTCCAATGTGAACGACCCAAGTAGTGTTTCGAGGTCGAGTAGTCTCGACTTGTCTAATCCTAGAGGCAATAGGGGAGAGCGGACGGAGATGGGCGGGATGATTTCTAGATCGTTCGATATCAAAGGACTTGATTGTGGCGTCAGCAGCCACGGCGAGCATATGGGTGCGATGGTCTGAGGTGACCGGAGCATCATGGATGATGTGGGTAAGAGGGTGGTATCCTGCAGGTAGCCCCGTACATTGATCGACATTGGAGCAATGCTCGGGAACATGTCCTGGGGCAGGTCGATCGCATTTTCGGCAGCGATACTCCGGGCAATCGACATGGCAGTGGGGTAGGGTTGGCGTAGTCGCCAAACTGATGCATTGCATGCACGGAGTATGGTCCTTAACGAGTAGATCGACCAGGTTATGTTCACCAGGGACTGTTTGCAGAAACGAGAGATTACCTCCTGTCTGTTCAAGGCGATTGCTGGTATGGATGATCTGAGCGAGGCGTGCCTTGTTCGCGGTCGAGACGGCCTCGTGGAACCCCTCAACAGCACGGTCTCAAAACCGCTGAAGGTGTTTCACCGTGTCTTGGTATAGGCTCTCGTAGATTGCAATATTGGCGTAGTTTTCGAGGATTTCAGCAAGAGCCCCTAAGGCATCTCGCTTTTCCTGTGGTTCCAGATCAGCATTCTCGATAATATGTTTAAGTTGGTCATGTGGGGAAAATAGGATGAAAGAAAGGGCATCCCAATCAATATGGAGTTGTTGAGCAAGGAGTTGTCCCGAAGGTTGGATACGATCGGCAGAAGTTGAGGCGTTAGAAGACATAGTGAAGTTGGTAGTCGATTGTTGGGTAGATGATTGACTGGGGTAGTTCAGAGATGGTGTGCCTTCTTATACGATTCCAGGATCTGTTCTCCAGTTCTGGCAAAGTTGTCTTCCGGTTCCAATGTGTCGTCTGTGGGAGAATATCCCTTCCACCTAACCTTATACAGTATTTCTCCATTGCACTTCTTCCAGTGTCCGATGATGGCTTCGACTTCGTATGATTCTCCCTGTTCTAGAATATCAGGTGGAGGGCGAGGATAGTTCGGTCCGTGTTCTTCTGTCTCATTGTATGGAGAAAGAAGGACAGTGTGGAAGATGGGGTGAATGCACCATTTTTGCGGAAGGTCAAGTTCATAAACTCCATGACCCCTGACCTTCGTAATTTCAAATGGTCCTTCCCGTTTCGCCTTTAATTTCCGGTTGACATTCGGAATCCGGAGGTTAGAACCCTCCAACCAAACCATTTGTCCCTTTTTGAACGATGGTGTCTTGGCTTTCACTCTTCGTTCAATAACCTTCTGAGCGGCTTCCATCGCATATTGAGCTTCTTCTCTGGAGCGTTGCATTTGATCAATGCGTTCCCATGTTTCAGGGTTCGAAATTCGCTCCGTTACATGGGGAATTGCTCGAGGTTCATACCCCATCATGGCGTAGAAGGGTGACATTCTGATAGTGGGATGGGGTCGAGAGTTGTGGGTGAATTCTGCATCTGGAAGGAGGAGATCCCAATCCATTGGATTGTTGGCGGCGAAGAAGAGTTCCAGTTCCTGATTAACTCGTTCCATCTGTCCATCTGTTTGAGGATGGTAAGCAGTAGACATTGCTTGATCGATTCCGAGTTTCTTGCATAGCTCCACCATAACTTTCGACGAAAACTGAGGTCCCCGGTCTGTGATAATCCGCTCAGGGAGTCCAAATTGTCGGTAAATATTCTTGTGGATTAGGTCTGCTGTTCCCATTGCTGTGATCTTGTCCATAGTTGGCATAAAAATTACTCCCTTCGTACAGTCGTGGTCTACTGCGACTCCAATAGAATTGAATCCTCGGGGCGTGGGTGGTAATCCAGTGATGTAGTCAAAGGTCATCATTGAGAATGGGACAGTGTTCGTTTGTGGCGGAATGGGCATAAGAGGTATTGTAGTTGGATGCGTGTTTGGTTTGCTTTGTTGGCAGATTGCGCATCCCTTGACATATCTTGTGATGAATTGGCCCATTCCTGGCCACCAATAGTCCCGTTGTACGAGGGTGGTAGTTTTGCTTATTCCAGGGTGTCCTGCAGATGGGAGTTCATGATACAAGGTTACAACTCGTCGTCGTAGGTCCTTGTTCATTGGGACATAAATCCTGTCTTGGTACCATATGAGAGCACCGTCGGTTTGCCAATCTTCCAACAATGTTCGTGCAGGGGCAGGACCTTTTCCTTGGAGAGCTTGGATTGCCTCCAAAACAATCGGATCACGTTCGTGTTCCTTCTTGATAGCATCCAACAGAGGGGTGTTGACGGCTCGGGCAAGGAGATAATGGGGAATCATCGTGATGTAGTCATTGGTCTGATTCCTTGAGGTGTCTGACAAATGCCTGCTCCGGTATCATGACAATATCTTCATTATCCATTTTCCCGTCATTGTGGTCTGGTCATCGAGATAAGGTATCGGATATAACCATCTGACTTCCTGGGACGTGTAGAAGCTCGTAGTCGAATTGCGAGAGGTATAAGGACCATTGTGCTTGGTGGCGGTTTAGTTTTCGTGCCGTTCGCCAATATGTAAGGTTCTTGTGATCCAACCTGATCTGTAGTCAATGTGGGCTTCCCAGGAAGTGGTGCTCCCAAGTCTCCAATCCCCTAATGATGGCGAGTAGTTCGCGGTCATAGATCTGGTAATTTTGTTCCGCGGGGCTTAGGGATTGGGAAATAAATCAACATGGGTGCATTTCTCCATTGGCGTCTGTCTGAAGCAATACCCCTCCTGTTGCAAAGAGCGATGAGTCGCATTCGAGCGTGAATGGTCTGTTGTCATCGGGAATTCTGAGGGTTGGGGCTTTGATGAATTCGCATTTGAGGTCCTCGAATGCCGACTGTTGCTCGTTGTCCCGGTGCCAACGTACGTCCTTTTTTGTGAGGTCAACTAGGGGTCGTACACGTTCCGAGAAATGATGGATGAATCATCGGTAGAAATTGGCAAAACCCACGAAGGATCTGACTTCTTTGACGCTTCGAGGTACAGGCCATCAGGTTACTCCTTCGACCTTAACAGGATCCATCGCGAGTTGACCGGGTTTCAGTATGAGCCCCAAAAATTCTACTTCCGGTACATCAAAGTAGCATTTTTCAGGTTTCAGGTATAGGTCATTGTCGCATAGTCATTGGATTACCCAGCGAGTGCGTTCCTTGTGGATCTTGGGGTCGGATGAGAAGATCAGGATGTTGTCCATGTATATCACCAACCATCCCTCGTTCAACATGTCCGCAAATATGGTGTTCATCATTTGCTGGAATGTCGATGGCGAATTGCAGAGACCAAAAAACATGACCAATGGTTCGAATAGATGTGGTGGTCCGCCATCCGTTCCAGGTACCACGAATGCCGCTTTCCACTCATCTCCTTCCTTGATTTGGACATTATTGTAACCTGCGCGCAAATCCATCTTGGTAAAAATGGTTGCATTCTTGAATTTGTCCATAAGGTCAGAGATGAGCGGTAGGGGGTATCTGTCCTTGATCGTATTTTCATTCAGGGTCCGGTAATCCTGACATGGTCTCCAACTCCCGTCCTTTTTAGCGATGAAGAAGAAAGGAGAAGCGATAGGTGATTTAGATGGCCGTATGTATCCTTTACCCTCGTTTTCGGAGATGAATTTATCCAACTCTGCCCTTTGAGCCAGGTTAAGTGGATAAACTTGAGTTTTCATTTCCGAAAATCCGGGTTTAAGATTAATCTCGTGGTCGTATACGGTGTGTGCAGGGAGTCACGATGCCGTGCCTTTGTCGAATACCGGTAGGAGATCATGAAGATAAGGGGGAACCATTTCTTCGAGAGATCTTTCCTTCTTCTTAGCAGCCTCTGCAGCTGCAAGCTCCGTGGCTGTGGTCACCTTTCCTATGGTTAAAGATGTAGGAACGTATAGGCCTCCTCATGACCTGGTGATCCGATGGATGGTTCGCCTCGAATGGTGGACATATTCGAATTCGTAAGGTAGATCGGATGTTAGGGAGTTTTCCGTTCGGTGTATCGTTACTAGGTAGTTTCCATCAGGTTGATAGGAGCAGAGGAATTCCTCGGGGTCGAGATCTTCTGTCATTCGTCTAAGTCTTTCTTCATGCTCCAGAGGATCCTCGTCGGGTAATATAGGCTTCTGAGGAATAGGATTGAGGGGTTCATCAAGGATGAAAGATTCGTGGTGTAATCCTGGTATTGAAGTATTCGATAGTTCGGATTCAGGTGGTTCAAGTTCAAGATTCGAGGTTCTTCTTAAACTGATGGTCCCAGTGTCCCAATCAATTTCTGGATTCATTTCATTCAACCATTGGTATCCTAGTATAATGTCTTGACTGCCAATATCAGCAACGTAAGCAGTGACTTCGTGTTCTTCTCCTCCAAAGGAGTAGTAAATCTTCACTGTACATCGAATGCTTCCCTTCTTGTTGGGAGTATCGTCAACGTTAAAGACCGGGATAGGTCGTGCTAGCTTTTTCGGAATAAGACGAAGTTGGATTACTTCTCGTGGATGGATGTACATTTCCATGGCCCCGCTGTCAATGAGAGCTAGGATAGTGACATCTTTCTTCAATCCATGCACAGTAATAGGAGCGTAAAGGGATCTGGATTTCACAACTCCTGATACTGTTACATGTGCAATGGATAGGGTTCGTTCATCGGGCTCGGACTGCGTCACCTCGTCTTGCCTGTTCAAAAATCCTTCTTGGCGATTGTGTCGAAAAGTTCAGCCTTTTCTTCAGGCGGTAATTCATCGAATAGGGCACCAATGCATGCCTTGAGGTCTCCTCGATTTCCTCTACCTCCTCCTCCTTGGCGCTACCTGCCTTTCTCGGGACATTCCCGTGAAAGATGACCTTTCTTGTGGCATCGGAAACATAGGCCACCCTCAATGTGCCTCTTTCATTCTTCCTGGGACATGCGATCAATGTCCATGGGTTCGTCTAACCGCCCACTTCCTCTCCCAGTAGGTTCATAGTGGGTTCCTGCTCCTCGTTGCTGGGCATCCAGCGTAGCTGCGAGGTCATACCATCCTTGGATGGCAGTGGGAAGAGAAGAGTGGGATAAGATTTGTCGAAGAAGATTGGGGCGAAGGGCACGTTTGAATTGGAGGATAAGGTTCACCTCATTTTTCCCATCAAGCTGTTTGGCTCGGGCAGCCAGGGTTTTGAATTTGGCGATGAAGGCACTTGTCGGAGTCTTTCCTTGGATGAGTTCGATGAATTTGATCATAGGTGCATGCATGGGAGTTATAGTCTGGGAATTAAGATTTCAGCACCTTCTTGAAATCTTCCCAGGTTGCAAATCAGTTGGATCCTCTGGCCGCTGCGGCTGCCTGTTCGATATGATGAAGATCTGTCCACCACCCAATGGAGTTTCCTTCCATGCTGGAGATAGCGAAGGCTATCTTTTGTTGATCCTCCACTCCGCCGTTTCCTGTGGCAACGAAGTAATTCTCGACCCTTTTCAAGAAGGGTTCTACATCATAGGGTTTGCCCTCAAACTTGGTAGGAGCGGGAATATCCAGTTTCGATGTGGATGTCGAGCGATTCGTGGGTGTGGTAGTGGTTCAAAGGTTCTGCAACTCCGCGGTTGCTGTACCGAGGTTCTGTTGCAGGGTAGAGATCATTGCTTCCTTTTGAGCTAGACGTTGCTCAAGCTGGGTGAGTCGTTCATTGATATCAGCCATGTTGAATAGTTCAGATAGTCGCTTGTCGAATTGTCGGGGTGCATCGGGGGTGTCTGGAAAATTTTCGATAGCCTGTGTGAAGGCAGTAAGGTTCGAGAGGAGTACCTCGGGTTCGATCGGAGAGGTCATCGGTTCACTTGTTGCAGGATTTGGTGTGGACGAAGTCGGTGTCAATGCTGTTCTGATGGGCCTTTCAATTGAATTCACAAATGTTCAGAGTGTGTCGTTTTCAGCTAACAGCTATCTCGTGTGCGATGAACTTCCCCCACTCTTCCAAACTCCGTTGATGAGGGAGATTCTTTGGAAGGTATTCGGCGGTGTGGGGAGTTGTATTTCAAATTGTTCTCGTTTGTGATTCCAGAATACCGGGACCACCGGTACTGGTAATCCAAAATCTTCTGCTCGGATAGGAGTGCGAGCAGTCATGGTGTCTGTTCGAGGTGCGAGCCGCAGACGGCGGGCTCGCAGTTGGGTGGGTAAGGGTGTCCTTTACTTGAACAAGCAGGACTTGATCAGTTCGACCTTTTGTTATGCTTCGTGGCCTGAGCGTCACAACCTAACCCTTCAGGGTTCCTATCAAATCAAAGGTTAGTTCATTTGTGCTCTTCAGCGAGCGAGGATGTTCGAGGGACTTCAAGGAGGATATCTCCTAAGTCAAGCGGGTCAGGCTCAAGGCCAGTGAGGACAAAGAACTGAATGAATCAGTAGGTCGAACTGAGGTTTGACCTCCCTACTACAGCTATCTTATATACATAGAGGTTTAGGGCCGGAGTCACGGATGTAGGACCAATGAGAAAACAGAAGAGGAATGGTACAACTACTCAGGTTTCGCTGAGTAAGTATCTGACTAAGTCAGGTGGGGTTGGGCCCACCTGCTGGTCCGATGTTCCGAGTCAAACAGTAAGAGTAATCAACCAATAAGAAAAGAAATATTTGTTCATGATCATATGTCCGCCATTGTCGTAACACAATGTGCCATGATGCTTGTCTACCTCCATCCTGGTGGGAATTCACCGTGGATCATGCCGTCCATGTTTACAACAGGACACCAATTTGTCGCCTTAATTGGCTTACCCCCTACGAATTAATCATGGTGAACCGCCATCTGTGGCGCACCTGCGCGTTTTCGGCTGTGGTGCATATGTCTTCATACCCAAGGACATTAGATTTATCGCCCAAATCGGAGCTGATGATTTACCTTGGGGGAGATGGCTCTACAGAGCGCACTGGCAGATGGCTCTTCATGAGAGCACCAGATAATGTTTTGTTCAGATCATCCACTGTGATGTTTGACGAAACAATGTTTCCTAAGTGTCCTCTGACAAATCGTCGAGGCACAACTCGAGTCTGGCCACCTCAAGAAGAAATGATCCCAGCGGATCAGCCACAACCCACACCTCAGGTAGATGAGGATGACAACGATGATCACCCAAACCACCAACTTCCTAAAAGGGGAAACAGTCATGTTCATGACGATGAACAGGAGCAGCAGAATGTGCCCGAAGACCTAGTACCGCCACCCCCTGCACCAGTTGAACACCCTGTGCCCCCAGTAGAGCCACAACATTCAGCAAGGAAGCGGAGACCAGTAACTCGTAGAGGTAATGTCTATGGTGAGCAGCGGAAGCCCGAAGACATATTAAAGGACATCGAAAAACAGGGGAGATGGAAAGAGATGGTTGGTGAGGATACGGGTAGCTCCTGGACCAAAGCTGGACCATCAAGGCAGCAAAGACAACAGGTTCCCGGACCTAGTTCTGCGCCAAATCCTCCTCCACGTGACGAACCTGTAGAGTCCGCCCCATCCAACGAGGATGCAGCGCAAAGTGCTGAGTCACTACTGGCAGAATTATGCTGGGAAGGGGGAGTTCAGTTAGTCGGGTTGCTGCTTGCAAAAGTACTACCCACCCTCGACAATGATCTACCAGACGGGACCAGCCCAAGAGAATGGTCATTCCGCAATATACTAAAACTACATAAAAAGGAGCTTGAGGAGTGGATGACAGTGTGTCGCAAAGAACTTGAGGCACTTCACAAGCACAATGTCTATCAATTGGTTGATCGTCCTAAGGGACGTAAAGTCACCAAAAACTGCTGGGTATTCGACATCAAAACTGATGGTCGTAAAAAGGCCAGATTGGTCGCCAAGGGTTACTCCCAGATTGAAGGCCTTGACTATGATCAGGTTTTCTCTCCCATCATATGCTTGAGACTGTACGCCTAATCCTCACCTTGGCTGCACTTGAGGATATGCATGTCTCCGGACTTGATGTCCGAAATGCCTATCTCTACGGAAAGCTTGATGAGGAAATTTACATGGAGGCTTTGCAGTACCAGGCCAAGAGTACAAAGTACTCCGGCTACTTTGTGCTCTCTATGGACTCAAGCAGGCAGGGCTTGCATGGTGGCGCACCCTCAATGAGTCCCTAAAGGAACTTGGCTTTACATGCCTTGTATCCGACGCCAGAATATTTGTCTATAAGACAAAAGATGGTCGCTTCGTGCTGATCATTGTCTATGTTGACGATGCCATATTTTGTGGCAAAGACAAGACCTTAGTCCTTGCTTTAAAGGACCGCTTCATGAAGAAGTGGGAGTGTCGTGATTTAGGCGATGTCAAGGAGTTTCTGCACATGCACATAACTCGGAAAGGCCGCAAAATCCATTTGGATCAATGCACTTATCTAGAGAAAGTGCTGCAGCGCTGTGGCATGCAGAATGCTAAATCTGCGCCAACTCCACTCCCTGCGGGATACAAGCCTGTTGCCAACACTGGCACGGCTGACCCATTTCTTCGAAGCAAGTACCAGACCGTCATTGGTTCCTTGCTATACCTTATGCTCGGGACTCGACCTGACATCTGCTACGCCGTGACATTACTTGCACAATTTGCAGCAAACCCGTCACAAGACCACTTAAATAGAGCGCTGTACATCTGCTGCTACTTAATTGGTACTAAATCCTATGTGCTAGTCTACGAAGGACAAAGCGGCAACGGATTATTGGTGTGCACTGACTCTGATTGGGCAGATAGCCCTGAGGCCAGAAAGTCATGGTCTGGACACTTTTTAAAGTTCGCGAACGACACATTCAGTTGGCTGTCTAGAAGACAGAAGACAGTTGCTCTGTCATCCACTGAAGCCGAGTATATGTCACTGAGCGATTGCTCACGACAAGTAGCATGGATAAAGATGCTCCTAGAGGAGATTGGCTACAAACTCGGACCACTGCCTATCTGCTTGGATAACCAAGGAGCAATATTCATTAGCTCCAATCCCATCACAGAGCATCAATCTAAGCACATTGACATTCACTACCACTACATGAGGGAGCTTGTAGAAGACAAGAAAGTCGAAGTCTTCTACATAAGCACAGAGGACAATCCGGCAGACTTGTTCACTAAGAACTTGGGTTGTGTCAAATTCCTCAAAATCAGAGGAATGCTTGGACTTCGGTTCTATGACTGAGTCAAGCATAGTCGGCTGCACTATGCGCCATTAATGCTTGCGCGCATCTGCCACTGCACTTAGCAAGGGGGAGTGTTGAACAATAGAGAGCGCCTAATCAGGCAGCTGAGTTCACACACCGGCACTCTGGGTCACAGGAGTATCACATGCATTGTAGATAGATTCACATGCATCGGGATTGGTATTAGTCAGGTACTATACAGTAGCTTAGTCATGCAGTCTCCTACATGTATATAAGGACCCCTGTAGCGTAGCTCAATCCCAAGTCGCTCAATAGCAACAATTGCGTGCATCAAGCCTCACAGCTAACCAACCAGGTAAGTTAGTGTCCCGCTACACTGCGTAGAGTAGCCTGCTCGTCATTCAAGCTGTGGAAGCCTGCCAGCTTCTATGACATTGTCTACCTCTGCCTGCACTCTCTTGTATACCTCGGGATACCGGACCATAGCAAGAAGCCAGGTAGAGAGTACCATGATAGTCTGTTCATCACGTGTTAGCCACGTACCCGATCATATTCATGATGACCCATATGGTATCTGTTCCAGCTGTGACCAATGGTTGAATCATTCAACAGGGGAGGAGTGCAGTAATGCGTACCTGTATACAGAGTGCCAACAGCACCGCTCATCTCCCTCTCTTCCGCAGGCGAAATAGGCTCATCAAGAGACACTTCTCCAAGAATTTCTGTCGCAAATGACGATTTGGCTAAATCTGAGCCTGAGTTCTGAATCGGGGTCAGACATCATGGTACAGACATTGCAAAGGTAGTGTTACATACCACTGCGTTGATCACGGCTCTGAAAGGGCGCAAGTTCATGTTGTTGATATCAGGGCGTAAGCGATTCACAGCTTCCTTCCAAGTGAGACCAGGAAACCATGCCGGGAGGTATCTTACTCTCCAGATTGTTAGTATGGAGTGCTGACATGACAGAGCAATGCAATACTCACATGGCGGGAAGAAGTCGACTAACATAGAGCCCGGGTTTCCAGCGACTGAAAACCCTCTAATGCAGAGTTTAACATACGTATGTAGTCGTCATTGATGGAGGTCAATGTATGACCATATCCGATTTCTAGCATAATCCCCGCTGCGAAGCTAAGAATGCATCAACGATATTCAAAAAAAAACACTGAGAAAATCTACACACCGTTTGATGTGGGACATGTAGGCGTCTGTATCAACCAATAGGTTGTAGAGGACTCTGCGCGTCTCACGCTGTTGAATGGGGATGTACTCATTCAAACGACGCTTCGCCTGGAAGCCATCTTGAAACCACTTGCAGTGACGCTTCCACCTGCCGGTGTCTTGTGTGAAACCTGTATTCCAAGAGAAACCAGCACTAACGAAAGGTGTACATGAGAAGATGTTGCTCGGATTGCTGATCATCACACGTACAGATCACAGAGAAAAATGAACAGGGGCTGACTGGAGTACTTTGCGCCGCGCTTCTCCATGAGCTCCCGCGCAGCATCTGTGGAGTTCACTATGAGCATGTCGTTCCCTAGAAACTTCGCATATACAATGTCGCCTGGCACATATGACACGTCACCACATGTGCGGACACAGAAATGAGGGTCACTCACCATATTTACGAGCCCATTCAGAGAATGTGTCTTGCTGGTAGTCGTCAGAGATCAGATGCAGGCTGCCTATGAGCGGGAGTCCAGACGGCCCCGGGGGAAGGCGTAGGCGGCGAGACTTGTACCAGGTCGAGACAAGATAGAGAGAGAGGAGCAAAACAGATTCGACGATTCGTGAATACATGATCACTGAGTCGGAATTGCACACTGGTGGGATACCAGTGGACATAGGATCCTCAGAGTGGGCCCCTTTGGGGGTGAGATGTAGCCAGTCATCAGGAAAAATTGATTTACCTTGACAAGGCTATAATGGCCTTCTTAGCTGAGCAACTCCATAACAAGGCAATTCAAGCCTTTTTGAACCAATCTCCTTGGCAATGTAAGTCCCTTTCATCAAAGCCTTGCCAATAAACTGCTTTGCTTGCACAAAAAGCAAAATGGTAGATCCTGCAGCTCTCAAGTATCCAGTTTGATAGCTTTTGCTTGCTTGATTGTCTAGCTTTCAATGTATGTTCTTGAGCATGGCTGAAGTTAGTACAATATATCCGCCAGCACTGCTTGTACATTGCCAATAATACCATTCTGAACATCACAGCTGCCTTGTATTTGGTTTCTCAAGTAGTAGATGGTTTGTAATTCACTCAGTTTCAGTCATACAATTTGTTATAGCCAGATATCCATCCATAATGTGTGCACTAGTAATACAGAACATCAAATACAAGCCATACATCACATATCCAACGCAAGCGCAAGCTACGAACATGAGAGACAACTCACTTCACGGTCAGGTATTCATGACATTGTAGCTGTTCTGTGAGACCTGACAATCACATTTCAGCTGACAATGTACACCTGCTAGGTACCTGGGCACTCACCTTGGAGTTTGTGCGCCGTTGCTCTGCCTCAAGAATCCAGCTCCGTCTCTTCCTCAATGTCCGTTGTGTTGAGAGAAGATGCAGCCGGGGAGCTACTTACTTGAAGAACCTGAGGATAGACGTGTTCTCCTGGATAAAGCTGAGGAGATCTTGCCACTGAGCTTCAGTCAAATTCTTGATCTGTCAGATAACGCAGTGAGCACTTCGGCGGAGGAGAGTAACAGTGACATATAGTACCTCTGCACAATCTTGCAGCTCAGGGAAGTTCATGTCGTCAAGCAGCTCACCGAATACGTCCCGAGAGAGGCTCCAAGACTTGATGCGCTCAACTAGAAGCTCTAAGTCGTCGTCCTCGTCGGCACTGCCTTCGAAATCACTTGGTGTAATTGAACGCTCGCCGATGCACTGGGTGGGGTTGATGGAACTGAGGGTGCCTCCGCCTTCAGTGGGGGGAGAGGATGGAGCAAACACTGTGGGTGCATTAGTCCTTGTTTGCATTGAGGCGGTGGTATACGTACGGTCGGAACCTTGGTCACTGCCGTCGTCAAAGAGCGGGCAGGGAGCAGGTTTGGTGAAGTCCGGGAGGGAGGGGGCATCGAGCGGGTAGTCGTCCTCCTCAGAGGACACGATCCAGGGGCCAATGGTGTGTCGAGTCAGAGAGGACTGCATGAGGGAAAGGATCTGTGTGGCGAGAAGTAATAGAAGAGGGGAGAGATGTAGGCGGGACTTACCGAGTTTGAGTGATGAGGTCGAGCGACTACCGCAAGCGGATTGCACAGCGTGTTGGCAGGCAAAACCTCAGGCGGCTGCCGGTCCAGACGCCACCTGGGCCAAGGAGTCCATGTGGGCTTTGCTCCCACAGGACGCTGGAAGCAAAGGAAGATGAATGCCAAAGTCCGCACCGTGGTAGCGTCCAATGGCAGGTACTAGATAGTGTCGAAGATAGAAAAAATATCACACTCACCTTCCCACTGAACCGCACAGTGAACAGGCCAGACTTTCGACAGGCAACCGTGCATTCAGCCAGCCAGCGCTCCGAGCGTATGACTCCCGCCCCTTGCACAAAGCACTTAATTTCCTTTTTAGAATGAATCCCGCGCCACGGGATTCGCAAAAATACGTCCGAGCGGGCAGGATTAGCCACCGCTGAAGCGCAGAGGCTGGCAAGGAAGGAATCGACGTGACTGGTGGCGATGGCAAGGTGCACCGCGTCCATCCAGTACTCGCCGCGTACGTCGCGGACTACCCGGAGCAGTGCCTAGTCACCTGCTCCAAGTATGGTACATGCCCCATCTGCCAGTGCCCCAACTCTGCCCTGGGAGAGGAGGGTGCTCAGACTCCACGACACTGAACCTGGACCCCTGACGTCCTCAGGCTCTCAAAGAGCAAGGGACAGAAGGGCAGTAATGCATTTATTGATGCATGCCAGAACCTGAACGTTTCAGGGTACGTCGTCGGGCCCTTTTGGAAAGAACACACGCTCGCCGACATCCACCTCAGCATCACTCCGGACGTGCTCCACCAACTATACCAGGGCGTCTTCAAGCACGTCCTGGAGTGGTGTTCTGAGGCGATGGATGAGAAGGAGCTTGATCAGCACATTCGTTGTCTCCCGCCCGCGTACGGTACACGACACTTCAAAAACGGTATCTCTGCGCTCTCCCAGGTGTCTGGGAGCGAGCGCAAAGACATGGCCCACATTCTACTGGGCTGTCTTGTCGGGCGCATTCCTCATGCACTCATGCTCACCCTCCGCGCCCTCCTGGATTTCATTTACATTGCGCAGTACTCGACTCATGACGACCAGACACTCAAGTACCTAGAGGACGCACTTGTGCAATACCACAAACACAAGGACATCCTCAAGACACTTGGTATACGTCAGCACCTCAATATTCCAAAGTTTCACTCGTTCACTATGCCCACTCTATACGCAGCCTTGGGACGACTGACAATCACAACACAGAGATGTTCGAGAGGCTGCACATCGACTGTGCCAAGAAGGCCTGGCGTGCCTCGAACCACAGGAACGAGCGGCTGCAGATGACCAAGTGGCTCGAACAGCGAGAGAAGATTGCCATGTTCGAGTCGCTATGTTTGCTGCTGCGCACCTCCGATGCAGACGCAGATGCAGACGAGGATGCAGATGAGGACGCAGACACATGGACACCCTCAATCTCTACGCCAACATCCGCCCCTCCCCCTCCCCCTCCTAAGACCGGCCTCTTCCTTCCCAAACACCCTTCCTCAGCTCGCCAATCTATTCATGCCATCGCCAACCGCCACTGCGCACCTGGATTCACCAAGGCCCTAAATCAACATGTCTATTTGATGAAGCTTGGTCGACCGCTTACCTCACAGGAGCAGGAGAACGCGAGCTCTTACCTCCCATTCAGCCGCATCGATACCTTCCATACCCTCAAATTCACAACTATTCCACTCACCAATAATCAACCAGAATGCGACATTGTGAAGGCAAGACCACGTATAGGCTCAGAGCCTGCAAGGTTTGATACAGTTGTTGTCTTGCATGACGACAACACTGAGGCTACAGGAGTCCAAGGTACGCACTTTTATTCCAATACCACCATTTGCAAGGAAGTACTGATTGATTTTCTCCACAAGGTACGCGTATTGGCCGCGTCAAAGTGATATTCAAGCTACCGGACACAATCTACGAGCACGGCAGCCTCAATGAGATGCACGCACCTGAGGAGTGGGCCACTCAAGGACCCCTAGTGTCCGTCGAATGGTACGCAAACCTCCCGGCTTCTGCAGACCCGGTACATATGATGTACGAGGTCCGCAAGCTACCTCTATGCACAGATGGTACACCAGCTGGTGAGATCATACCCCTCAGTATGATCCGCCAGTCATGTCAGTTGATACCTCGATTCCCAAAACCTACAAAAGAGTGTGTTGTAGCTACTGTACCAACTGACTGGACTTCAGACTCTGTGCTCGACAAAGCACAGAAGTTCTTACTGAATAATTGGGCTTCTAAGTATTCATACCAAACTCTATGGTAGTTTAGTCACAGTCTCTTAGTAGTAGCATCAATATATTGTATTCTGTGGAATAGAAAATGAAACATGAATAGCAGAACTTTGAATACAAAGATGAACTACACCAGCAACAACAATGGTCCTCATAAGTACAAAATGTAATGCATTTACATGGGATTTATGCCATGGTTACCATTCCATGCCATTCTGATGGCATTTCATTTACCTGAAAGTGAATAGTGATGTCAGCTGCCTTTGTCAAGGCCTGCAAGCCGGCAATTGCCTTTCGATGCACCAAAAGGCCAAATATGGTGGGACCATACTTGCCAAGGTAAATAGGTTCTTCCTGATGGTACACAGCAGGCACAGCATCTTATTTGAGAGCATACTATTCAGGGGCCACAACTCGGAGGCACAATTGCTACAGTGAGCGATAGTGATATGACTGCCAGTATCAGCGTGACGGTGTTGGTCCGTCTCGGACATAAGACTCCATCTTTACACCTCGAATTACTGTCTTGGAAAGAGGTTCACAGAGGTGTCAATCACTGCCCGAGGTTGCTAGATAGACGGAGCATGGGTAAACTCCAAGCTGTGATTTTGTGGAAGTGGGAGTTAACTTGTGTCGAAACCTAGTACGAGCCGAGTAGTGAAAGCGAGCATGATAACTGATGCCCCGCAGAACACGTACGACGGGCCTGTTGTCACGAATGAATGACAGTATGCAGCTGCTATAGATAGTATATACAATGTATCATTATGTACTCGATGAAATATATTTGCCTACACATTTGTAACCCAGTTCAATGGCCAGTAGCCCCCAATTAAATACCAGCATGGGCCATAGAATGACAATCAATACAATATATCATCTGTGGAGGTATGCCATGTCAGTCATTGATGAGGACACTGCATTATTAATGCTTTCCAGATGATGTATGACAATGACCATTGGCTACCTATAACATTAAGATAAATCTCTATCTTACAGACTACATCCGACAAGGCAAGACGTCATCTGGCAAGGCATTGCATTACCCTGGGACATGCCATCAATGCCTGCCAGTACATTACCAATATGGCAACATGATGTAAGTGAGGGGGGCTAATATAAGGCATTGGATTACCTTTCCCTTTTTGCTGATGAGTGTACTCGCCATCTGTTGCACCAATCGTGCATGTTGCGTATATTTCCGAATCCCAACAGGCCAGAAAGTGTGCTCGTTTGCTTGTTTGTTTTCCCATGAGCCCGTTGGCCTGCTTGTCCCCAGCTCACACTTGCGTGTCTGCTCTGTTGCCTGCCTGCCGCCCGTGTGCTCTCTACGTATTGTCTTTGTGATGAGGTGTAGGGAGTCCGTTGTGGTGTGTCCTGCATGTCCGCCGAAGTGGTGGTTCGGTAGCAGGCCTAGTCGCTCGACGTGGTATTCGAGGATATCGGTGACACATGAGGAGAGAATCTTACCCATGCAATTCATGAGGGCGATGGGGCGGTAGGACTTTGCCAGGGAGTAGTCAGAGCGGCCAGGCTTACGGAGTACCACGGTCACCGATTCCTTCCATGTGGCAGGGTAGTAGCCGAGATCAAAAGTAGCGAGTCAGCCAAGGTAGGGTAGGAGGAGGTCGGTGCAGCGCTTGTAAACCTCGTTGGGGATCCCGTCTGGCCCCGGAGCTTTGAATTCCTTGAGGCGTGTGCATGCATCAAGGATCTGTGCATTGGAGATGTTAGTAAATTTGAATGTATCCTCTGGGTAAGCTCCTCGAAGTTGGCGTTTGGCCGCTTGCGGCAGTTCCGGGAAGAATGTCTCATAGAAGATTTTTCCCTTCTCCTCGCTCTGTTGCATAGGAGTGTCACTGCCTGGGTGGCGTATTGGTGGTACGCTGCTACGACTGCCATCACTGGAGCCCGTGCGGACATACTTGCTGATTGTCCACACAGACTTCATGTCCGCTTCCGATATCCATGCCTCCCAGTGCTCCTGTTTCGCGCGTCTGATCAGGTCGCCGTATCGGTTGCATAGCTTGCGGTACTCCTTGTGTATGGGGTGGTGCAGGGTGTCTCGCAGCTTGTAAGCTGCACGGCCTGTTCGGCTCACCTCTCGGCACATATTGTTGAGTTCCTTGGAGAACCACCTCTTTGCATACGGTGGTGGTCGTGTTTCTGGTACTTCTTCATTGATGGTGTCATGTAGTGCCCAGAGAAGCCGTGTCAGGAGGTCGTCGAACGTGTCAATCGATGGGATGTTGCCTTCAGGGTAGGTGTTGCGGAACTAGTCGACGCGCACATCAGAGGCAAGAGGGTCTCGCCGGGAATGACCCCGTATGGACAGAGCTGAGTGAGTAGATACTCACCAATTGGGTGTAAAAAGCTTGAAGTCAACTGTTACACAGACTAGGTTAGAACCTAGCACTCCAAGTTAATATTACTGTCTGTAAATAGATACAGGTGCTTACCTAGCACTCCAAGAGGACGAGATGGAGTGCTAGGACTACGAGCTACACTACTTATACCCCTGAGGTTTAGGGCAGGACTCCTACATCAGACAGCTGTCACATGTGTGAGGTACTTACACTATTGGCTATCTACCGATGATGCAAGATGACGTGATCTACCATAACTCCGGTCTCAGGATATGAGTCAGTGAGTCATGTGCTACAAGAGAAACCCTAGTATGTGGTTACATCACATGACTAGTCAGAATGCCATTCCAGGCGAAGTCTTTATTGAGCGTATAGTACAAGTCCATTGTAAAGCGAGATAGAATAGTAAAAATACAGGGAAAAATAGGGCCTGGTCGTGCCTACTACAACATTACCCCCCTCCTAAGATCGTGTCGTCCTTGACACACTCTTACCCGGATGTCTACCCGCCTCCCATTCGAAGTCTGAAAGTTGAATTTCTGTGAAATTCTCTCATGGTCTCCACTCAATCTTGTCAAATCCGGTGGCAGAGATTTTGCGCGGTGCGTTAGGATTCATCTGATGAAACTCCTTGATCGCTTCTTTGGCGTGGGTAACATTCTTGGCTGGTTCCCAACTATTGTGTCCCTCATCAAAGCCTTTCCAGCATATGAGATATTGGAACTGGCGACAATAGTATCGGCTGTCCAAGATACATTTGATTTCCCACTCCTCCTCTCCATCAACTTCTACAGGTTCTGGAAGTGGTGGCTTGCCATTCTCTTCTGTTTCTTTGTACGGAGAGAGTCAATTAACGTGGAATACAGGATGAATCTTTAGTACTGGCGGTAAATCTAGCTCGTAGTCGTCGTTTTCTCTTACTTGAACGACTGTGAAGGGTCCTATTTGTTGTGGCCCAAGCTTCTGACTTGCTTGGTGGATTTTGATATCTTTGGAAGTCAACATTACTTTGTCTCCTTCCTTGAATACCAGTGCTTTGTCACTGTTGTGGGACTCCTTCATACGCTCTTTACTTAAGCGTAGAGCTGCTTCTGCCTCCTTGCGTACTTCTGCAAGATCTTTGAGACACTGGTCAAGCGTGGGGATGGAGCTCTTTCGGCCTGGTGGTACCATGAAATCAGGTCGATACCCGTACATGATTTCGAACGGACTATAACTGGTGGCTGATGAAACATGGGAGTTGAATACGAACTCCGCAGTGGGTAGGTGATTAACCCAATCGTCTTGGCATTTATCACAGAAAAGTCGTAGATACTTTTCGACTTCCTGATTTGCGCGCTCTGTCTGACCGTTACTTTGGGGATGGTATGCCGTGGTAAGACTTGCATTTATTCCGAGCTTCTTGTACAGTTCCCGCATTAGCTTAGTGGAGAACTGGGGACCTTGATCCGACACAAACTTGTCGGGGATCCCGTGAAGTCGGAATATCTCTTGATAGTGCAAGTCAATTATCCCGGAGGTGTCGACGTCAGTGGTACTTGGAAGGAAGTGGGCTTGCTTGCCATAGAGATCGATGTATGCGATAATAGCATCGTACCCCTGACACTTCAGAAGTCCAGTGACAGCGTCTACTCCGATGACAGTCCAGGGACCTCGTGGTACTTGTAGCGGGTGGAGCTTGGCAGGTGAATGAGATGCCTGCTTGTATCTCTGACAGCGATCACACCCAGCTACATACTTCTCCACGAATCTGGATATACCAGGCCACCAATAGTAGCGGTTGACCAGCTCGAGGGTACCATTCTTTCCAGGGTGTCCTGCCGTGGGCGCGTCATGACATTGACGTAATACTTCGGTGCGCAGCCCTTCGTCGGCAGGGACATAGATTTTCCCTTTGTGGTAAACGATACCCGCCTCTTCTTCCCATTCAAGGAGTCCATTCGTCAGCTTACGCGGCCTGTGCTCTTTCAAGGCTTTCAGCCCTTGAAGTACTTCGGCTTCACGCATACTTGCTTGACGAAGACGATCCTCTAGTGGGGTGATCACTTCTGTTTGGTCCGCAGAGATCTTTGCGAACCACTCGGGCTTTAGCATGATCTGACCCTGATTATCCTCCTCATCCATTACTTGGAGAGAAGGGATATGTGATAGGGGATCTGCCCGAGTGTTCGTCTTTCCAGGTTTATGCATCAGGAAGAAATTGAATCTAGACAACCAGATGGACCACCGTGCCTGTCTCCAAGTCAGATTCTGGGAAGTACGCCAATACTCCAGATTCTGATGATCGGTGATGATTTCAAAGGGTTCTGGAAGACCTTCTAGGTAATGTCTCCAGTCCTCGAGTGCACGTATGATGGCCAACATCTCTCGGTCATAGATATCGTAATTTCTTTCCGCATCCACCATTGTCTGGGACTGATATGTGATCGGGTGCCACAGACCATCTGGTAGCTTCTGCGAGATGACTCCTCCTGTTGCGTAACCTGATGCGTCTACTTCTACATGTGTTGGATGATCTGGTTCCCATGTGACTAGTATGGGTTCCGAGATGAATGTGTCTTTCAATGTTTCAAAGGCTTCTCTCTGCTCTGGACCCCAATGCCAAGGGGTATCCTTCTTAGTCATGTTGTTCAGGGGACATGTGGTTCGGGCGAAGTCTTTGATAAAGCGGTGATAGAAGTTGGCGAACCCAAGGAATCCTCGCAACTCGCGGAGATTCTTGGGTGCGCACCGACCCTTCACTGATGACTAGGCCTAGGTACTCTACGCTCGTCTGCTCGAATTCGCACTTCTCGGGTCGCAAGAACAAGTCGTGTTCTCTAAGTCGGTGGAGGACTTCGCGTACTACGTTGTGATGATCCTCCAGGTCCGTACTGTATATCAAGATGTTGTCTAGATATACAGCTACCTTCCCGGCTGCGACTAGATCGACGAAGATGGAATTCATAAGCGACTGGAACATCACGGGGGAATTTGTAAGACCGAAGAACATGACTTTCGGCTCAAACAGTCCTCGGTTAGTGACGAAGGCGGCTTTCCATTCGTCACCTTCCTTGATACGTATGTTGTTATATCCCCAGCATACATCAAACTTGGTGAAGTACCTGGCTTGGCGCAATTGATTGATGATATCCAATGTGAGTGGTAGTGGGTAGCAGTTCTTTATGGTGATATCATTGAGCTTTCGATAATCCTGAACCATATGGAGCTTGCCATCCTTCTTTGTGACGAAGAAGACGGGTGACGCGAGAGGAGACTTGGAAGGTATGATGTATCCCTTCCGAAGATTCTCCTCTAAGAACTTGTCTAGCTCTCCTTGCTCGTTTACTGGCATTGGATATACCTTAGCACGGATACTTTCCGGCGCGTCAGGTTTCAGATCGATTGTGTGATCCCACGGCTGATGCTTGGGGAGTCGTTCCGACTCCTGCTCTGAGAAGACTTTGGCGTAGTCCCGATACTGCTCAGGGACCATCTCCTTGAACATCTTCTTTGCCTTTCCTTGGTGTGCTTGGGCTGCTAGCTGGGTTGAGTACATAACTCCAGTGCAGCACCAAAGCTCCTCGGATACTTCTTCTAACACTCCGTGCTTTTTCCATTCATGTTGGAGTTTCCTTGTCCCACTGATTTTCTGGAAGAGGGGCTCAGATGCATCGTGCTCTGGTAGAACCTCCTCAGGTTCTCCTTTGAATGTGACCTTCCCCTCTTTCCAGTTAATCATAGGGTTTACTTCTCGTAGCCATGGGATACCCAAAATCACATCTTCCGTACTAATATTTGTAACGATAAATTCTACTAACTCATTGAAGTTACCTACTTGCAAGCACAACTTAGCTACATGAGTAATAGTACCAGCCTTGTTCCTTGAACCATCTATGTTATACAAAACTATAGGATGTTTCATAAGCTTGATAACCACGTTATTTTTACGTACAAAAGTAGATGACATAAATACACATAGTGCCTGAATCAATCATAGCAGCTACGGTTTTCTTAGTAGATAGTCCAGAAATATCGACGTCAACTCGAAAATGTGTATCGTGATTCTCAGACTTGGATATTGTACAACTGCGGATGCTACCAAAAAATGTCCAATACTGTTCATACGACCACGGGGTTGCTGCTTCTCCACGTGGTTGATCTAAAAAAACTTCTTCATCGCCTCGATCTGTTTCTCCAGCGCTTTCTGCTGCTCAACGAGCTTGGCAATGAAGTCGGGGTCCACCGTTGCAGTGGCGGCTAGGGTCGACGTATCTTGCTCCTGCGTAGGAGTAGACTCGTTGGTCCTGTGTGCTGCCTGTGTCTGCGGCAAATCAATGTGGAGAATATCGAAATTCTCCTCCGTGACCGTTGACGATGTTGCGGCCGCCTTGACTCGCTTGGGAAGCCCGAAGTATCGGTGCATGCACACCGTGCTCTTGTGACCTGTGCCCAAGCAATGGTCACAGATCTCCCGTTCATGTCCTCCATCCTTCTTTGTGTGCAACTTGGATCCGCACCCGAAGCATCGGCCGTTCATCTCCTTGAGGAAGTCCTGCTGGGTCTTCCCATTGCCCCTGGACGCATTGATGTCCATGGCATTGGGATCCTTGGCCGGGGCAGAGAATGGGGATGTCGAAGTCGTCGTACGAGGCGTGAAGGTGGTACCAGTGGAGTGTCCTTGCTCCCGTGCCTTTTCGGCCTTACACTGGTGCGTCGTGTATCGAAGTCTGTAGCAACCGCGATGAGCTCATCAAGCGTTCTGGTGCTACGCTCCATGGTGGGGAGGAGATCCTTGATCTCCGTCAAGAGATGCTCGTAGAACCTGTCACGCAGGTCGCCGTCGGAGTAGCCAGTACACGCCATGACTTCACGGAACCGGGCTACATACTCTGGCACCGACAACTTTGATTGGCAGAGTTTGTGAAGCACCTCCTTCGCATCGGCAGACTCATCTTGAGTCTCGAATCACATCTTGAACGCTGCGCAGAAGTCATTCCACGTGGGGAAGGCAATCTCATCCTTCACCATCTTCTCAATGTAGGGCGTAGCCCATACTGCTGCCTCATCCTGTAGGAAGGAGAGGGCTGTCCGGATCCACTTCTGGTCGTCCGGCTTCCACTTCCGTTCCTCCCCGACCGTGACACTGGTGTTGAGTTTTGTGCCCGTGTCCTGGGCGTAGAGAGTAAAAGCCGCAATGAAGCGACACACATCTGGAGAAGACTTGCCCGTATAGGGCAACAGTTTCTGGATTAGGGACTTGTTGGTCCCGGCGGTGGTGGAGCGATCCAGAAGTGTTCGCAATGATTGCTGGATCATGTTGGTGGCTACGGCCAACCCCGCAATCGTGTTCATGATTTCTGTCGGCGTCAACTGCTGTGCCATTTCTTCTTCTGGCGGGGTGACAATGTCGAAAACAGGGGATGGTGGTCTTGGAGGTGTTTGAAGGTTTTCAGGTGTACACCTTACGTATTCCTCGTCAGTGTCTGTGATATACGGTGCGCTGAGACGATAAGGACAAGGTTGATTGTTGCATGTATATGCGGTGTCATCTGCGGACAGATGCAAATCCTGCCGAGTCGAAACTCGGTGTGTGTGAACTAGTCTTGAACAGTCTGTCATATTTGACTTGACTTTGTGTTACTTTCCCTACAATGACGCCATGAGCCGAGCCTCCATATCACGTCACGATAGGAGAAAGCACCACTTGGTTGCATCGTATATAACTTTTACTTCTTGTCTTATCTCAAGACACTTAGCCCACAGTGCATATAACTCAGTAGAAACCTCTGGTTTGTGATTTACGCTTGGGGAACTGGTATAGGCCGCAGGTCTTGAGGACCGCTTTGTCACCGCATAGTATCGCCCTTGCTACACTGGCTAACCGTTGGTACGCTCAGTCTCCTCGACCTATTGCGCCTACTTGATCACTAGAAACACGAGCCTAGTGATCATATCTCACTAGTGTCCGAATCTTGCCGCATTTCTATTACTTTCCTGATCTGGCATCCCAGAGGGAGCGACCCGGGGCTCAAGTCTAACCTTTGCTGCATACCCTTGGCAGGGCGCTTGCCAAGGCAGATCACTCACAGTGGGGATCGACCCACTGACCTGTGACCAGCTGGAGGTTGAACTCCGACCGACTCTGAAAGCTCTGTAATAGCGCGTGCTCACGGGGTACTAGGAGATAGAGAAATGCTATGGGAGGAGTATTTTTCATCCTGAGAGCCTACTGCCCTAATGGCTGCTCCCAGGAGACTGTGTACTTAAACACGATCAATCTAATTCTTATTGATGCACTTGACTAGGTGCGTACGCGTCCTTCAGAGGCGTCGCAGGTAGGATAAAAGGAGATCTCGTCCTAATGTCATGGAACTAGTCGACGCGCACATCAGAGGCAAGAGGGTCTCGCCAGGAATGACCCCGTATGGACAGAGCTGAGTGAGTAGATACTCACCAATTGGGTGTAAAAGGCTTGAAGTCAACTGTTACACAGACTAGGTTAGAACCTAGCACTCCAAGTTAATATTACTGTCTGTAAATAGATACAGGTGCTTACCTAGCACTCCAAGAGGACGAGATGGAGTGCTAGGACTACGAGCTACACTACTTATACCCCTGAGGTTTAGGGCAGGACTCCTACATCAGACAGCTGTCACATGTGTGAGGTACTTACACTATTGGCTATCTACCGATGATGCAAGATGACGTGATCTACCATAACTCGGTCTCAGGATATGAGTCAGTGAGTCATGTGCTACAAGAGAAACCCTATTACATCACATGACTAGTCAGAATGCCATTCCAGGCGAAGTCTTTATTGAGCGTATAGTACAAGTCCATTGTAAAGCGAGATAGAATAGTAAAAATACAGGGAAAAATAGGGCCTGGTCATGCCTACTATGACAGTAGGGTACGTCCTTGACGAGCCGTATTGCCAGGTTCTTGCGGAAGCTAGGCCAATCAGTCTTGCGGAAGTTCCGGAAAGTGTTCTGCGCTGCGTGGGGGATGTTCACCTGGAGTTCTGTGACGACCGGGTAGTGGTCAGTGCACGGAGGGCGTAACTCCGGTGCTGTGTGGCATCGGATGAGTGACCTCGCCAGCTCTTGCAAGGCAAAGATGTTGTCGGGCTGGGTGTGGTTCTTCGAGTTTGTGGCTTCAAGAGTAGGCATGGCTGTTGAACTTCTACCATTTCAGGTGTTATCTTATCAGGCTTGCCTGATATGGACTTGTATTGTGTTCTGCAACGCTACGTACCGTACTGTATGCTTACTTTCTTTTCGCTCTTTATCTTATCTATAGGACTCAATTATCTCTTGTCCTATATCAGTAGATTAGATACCGGACTTCCAGATCTCCGCTCCTTAGCATCTGATATTGCCGGTTACCTGGAGTTCTGGATTCCGTCTTACTAACGATGACTCATGTAGCTTATGATTATGACTCATCATGACTCGACCATCAGGTGATGGTCTCGCACATGTATATATACTGGGCTGGATACACCCTCTAATGAATCATTCCGTCCTCTGCTCTCCCGTGTGCCTAACGGGTTCCCTCTAGCATTTCCCTCACAAGGTTCGTATCAGTGCCTTTACTGCCACTTCCATTTCACTCCTTCAACAGGTTATGAGCCCTGCGCTACACGCGCAAACCTAGTTGTTTCCTTATCCCTGCAGGATCTCAAGACTACGCTTCAAGGAGTAAGTGTAGTGTTTGCTAGTCTTATCAGAGACTCAGTGTTTGACGACCTGAAGTGCCGAAAGCACTGAAGGATCGGATTTCCAGTGGGCCTTCGTGCTGTTTGCACAAAGTTTATCCTCCAACGAAACCTGAGAGTAAGGTTCGTTGACGCCAACTCTACCCACATCAAGTTTGATCTTGTATCTAACATTTTTGTGATTCCAGTCACACCCGCTCCCCGCTCCTGTCCGCTCCAACCCCGCCGCCCAGCCGTGCCCACTTGCTGAACAACTTTCAGCACCCGCTCCTCGCCCGCTCCCCGACTTCAAGAAGAAGTCTACAGAAGAAGTTGTTGGGGTTCTTGAGAAGAAGGTCAGCGCCACCATCGAGCGCTATCAAGTGATCTTCAACAAAAAGTATCTCTTTGAATCGCTTCTCGGAGACTCCCAGCACGCCTGACAGACGGTGAGTGGTTGGGATATTTAAACCCTTGTCAAACACCAGAGGATAGGTTGGTCCTGAGCAAAGACAAACTTCTCCCCTTTGTTCTTGGGAAGTACAACTATCAAGTCAATACTAAGTGAGTTACTATAGGAGAAAGTAGTTAAGACTTCCTAATTATAGTAAGGTGGTTTGGTTGTATGTTGTTATGATATATACTAACTCCTAGTTAGTATGCCTTCTTATGTTACTAGACTCTTGCTAGTGTTCTGTTCTTCTTAGGTTACTAGACTCTTGCTAGTGTTCTCTTGTTACTTGACTAACACTGTGTTAGTATGACTTGCTATTGACAATAGTACTCTTGACTATTGATTTCTGTTGACTTGATAACTAGCACTCTTGACTAGTTCACTTCAGTTGCTGACCTTCCAGTTAGTCAGATGTAGCCCAGTTGGCTATTCAGTAGTTTCAGATGAAAGCTAGATTGTATTCAAGTAAGTAGGTAACCAGTCTCGCTGCAGGACACTGTGTCCAGCTCAGGAGATGATGGTGGTACAGGTACAAGATGTCCCTACCCATTTGGGAAACGGGTGTCCTTTTATACCCTTTCCCGTGGGAATTTTAGGACAATAGGAATCTACTAACAAAAGGCATGAACAAAAGAACAAATACCTATATGTGTCCATTTTGGGATAACAATATTACTTGCTCCTTATTGTTAGTGAAATCACATGCTTGTGCATCCTTTTGTCCCTGCCTACCTTTTGTTAGAACAAAAGAAAGAAGAACAAAAACTCATCCTGCTATGGTTGCAGGACAGTAGACTCCATCTCTATTATACCCAAAGCAGTCCATCTGCTGTGATACAAAGCCAAAGTCCTTTAGCACATCTTACACCAACTCCTCCATCTCTACCTCCTCTGCCATTTGCTTCTGGCACCTGACAATGATTTTAGTATTGTGTCAAATTTGCCATTGGACACGCCCTCCACCGCTTCGCTGACCAGCTCAACTGGGTCAGTGACAACTTTGACAAGGCCAATCAGTGGTCTAAGCAGCAGTGAGACAGCATCTCGTGGGCTTGTCGTTGCGTCGGCACTGTCGAATTCTCGACGCCGCAGGAGCCGCTTGTCAAACGGTATAGAAAGGTCACAAAGGACCTGATGAGCATAGCCAACGGGGGCTATTTGGCCTGGATTAGTTTGTAGACAGGTCGGCGTACCTAGCATTTTTATTGCATTCATCACTGGAAATATACACTAGTCAAGCATCACATTGTGGCTTCGTCTGAGCATCAGCTAGACGACAATTCAGAAGCATCAGAAGAAGAAACTCCATACTATTGCAGAGGTCTTCAACATCTCTTCGACATTACAGAACTAAGAGACTATCACCTCCAGCCTGAAGAAACTGAATACCAGTTTTGGCCATGTGATGAAACAGTCTGTGAACACAGGTGGTCTGGTCCATACATTGGAAGTACAAACTGGGGTATCCCGGTTGACCACTGGCAAGAAGACAACTCTTATTCTGTATTCGCTTCTTTAAGCTTCTTTGAGGGTTCTGAACCTGAACCGCAGCATCTTGCTTCAATCCCAGAGTACGGGTCCCCTTCTATCCCCGGCTCTAGAGCACAATCTCCTACTCCTATCGCTTCCCCAGTAAACCTATCTCCATCGTTTGTTCCTACTACATTACCGTCTGATCTATCAAATCTCTTCGAAGAAGAAGACATAGAGGAATTACTAGAGGAATTACTAGCACCATCTCAAGAAGAAGCAGAGGAACGTCTATCATCTGACCTCGCATTCGTTCTTGAAAGTTTACCACCGCCCTCCGTTTCTGAAGAAGTCTCAGACTTCTTCAATTTTCATATTCTTACCACCACCATGTCAGACATGAAGGCTGACAGTATCCCTGTCCTCAAAAAGTCCTCGGACTACAAAGTGTGGTCGAGCCAGATGCTCGGCTACTTGACATTTATAGAGGCCGATGATGCCCTCAACGCCAGTGACCTTACTAAGTCGGATTACGAGAAGGCGAACACCCGAGCCAAGGGTGTAATCCTCATGTGCACGGACAATAGTTTCCACCACCTCCTCTATGAGAAGAATGAGGATGGTGACGAGGTCATGAAATCAGCGAAGGACATGTGGGCAGCACTCAAGTCGCATTTTGGTACGCCGGACGCAGCATTTGTGTGGTCACAGTTCTCGGCTCTCATTAAGTCGAGAGAAATGGACGACAATAAACTGATGCAGGATCATATCTCAAAGATCCAAACCGTACTTAAGGACATCGTCAACGGCGGCATTACATTGGATGAGCCAACCCAGGCTCTCCTCCTGATGTCAAAGATACCGGAAAGCTACTCAACAATGGTGTTGGCCATCATGGCGACTACCGTTCTCAAGGAGTTGAAGGTTGAGACCCTCGTGAGCAAAATTCTCTCCGAGGAATCTCTCCGCTGGTCCGGAATGGGACAGTCTGCATCAAAGACTTCCCAGGTTAAGGTACACCATGGTAACGGTCCTTGCTCTCACTGCGGCAAGAAACACAGTTCAGACCAATGCTGGACCAAGTACCCGCACTTGCGCCCACAGAAGGCTACAGACAAGGGCAAAGAGAAAGGCAAGGGTGGTAATGGCAGAGGCAATGGTAAAAAGGCGAACACGGTAGTTGTCCACACTACCACGGATGGCACAAAGGTCACTCAATCCGGTTTGTCCTCGTCTAACAGTCAAGGTGCTTCGGTGGTGGAAGTCGAGGAGGTTAAGTACACCGCTTGTACGGACCCTTCGTGTAGAGTCTGTCCCCCTTGGACTGCTGGTTCCTTAGTGACTTCTTCTCTTGTTGTACATAATGGCGCGTCTGCTGACACTGGGTCTGCACAATTGAGCTCATTGTTCTATTGCCCTGGTGTGAATAAGTCTCATTCACATCAATTCAAGCACATTGTGTGGCTTATGGACTCAGGTGCAAGTCAGACGGTCGTCAATTCACTTGAATATTTCTGGGATTACAAGCTATATACGGTTCCCGTCGTTTTTGGTACAGCAGGAGATGCTACATATATTCCTCAAGCCTCTGGCTGTTTGTTTTCAACTGGCATTGTGGAGAAATCAGGACATACGCTCGTTCAAGGTTCAGGTCAGATGGTCATCTATGACCAACCGTTTTTGCATGGCAAAGTTTCTGGCAATGTTGTTATGGAAGCACCGTACAACTTCCTAAACAACTTGTATTTTTTGTTTATGGACGTCCTGGACAGGAAATCGGCAGCACTGCTGTCTACCTCTTTTCGTACCTGGCATCATCGGATGGGGCATCCGTCCAAGGAAGTTATTCACCGTTTACCTGATCATACCAAGGGTGTAGATCCAGTGGGAGTTGAGGATCAATCTCCCTGTGAAGGTTGTCAGTGGGGCAAGTCTCATTGTGCCCCATTCCCCACATCTTACAAATGTGCTACAAAGCCTCTTGAGTTGGTTCATACCGACAAAGATGGTCCTATGCATACTCAAGCAGTCAATGGTGGTTTCAAGTACTTCATTTCGTTCCTGGACAACTACACTAGTCTAGGACGAGCCTATTACCTTCGTCATAAGTCTGAGTCGCTCCAAGTGTTCGAGGATTTTAAGGCATGGGCTGAGAATGTTACTGGTTATAAACTCATCAATGTACGCTCGGATCGAGGGGGGGAATATACTTCTGACACTTTCACAGCCCGTCTTAAATTCTATGGAATTGTTCATCAAAAGACGGTAGCACACTCGCCTCAACAAAATGGGCGAGCTGAACGCTGGAATCGCACGATCATGGAAAAGGCTACGGCTATGCTGAACCATGCTGGTCTTAGTCACAGTTTTTGGCAACTTGCGGTTGATACCGCCGTTCATATTTACAATCGCCAGCCTATGCGATGCCTTAAGTGGCAATGCCCGATAACTCTCTGGGATGGCACGGTCCCAGATATCTCATACTTCAGAGTATTCGGTTGCAAGGCATTCGTGCATGTGCCAAAGGAACAAAGACAAGGGAAACTCGATAAAAAGGCAATCAAGATGATCTTCGTTGGATATGAGCAAGGCTCCAAGGGCTACAAGTTCTGGGATGCCTCCAGTCGACGGATCATGGTGTCCCGTGATGTGACCTTCGATGAAGACTCCTTTCCGGCACGTAAGGATTTGGCTAACCCGAAGACTCTGGGTCCGCCATTATTCGATCCTGTAGACTCTGACTCTGAGGATGATGACGAGGAACAGATCGAAATTCCACTTCCTCTACCGGTAGAGAGCGAAGATGTTTATGAGGACATCGACGAACCGGAACCAGTGGGAGAACCTGAGAGACAGCTTCCTGAACCTGCACAACGTCCTCAACCTGTTCAACCTCCTCAGCCTGTATATACTCGCCCTCGTCGTAAGAATGCTGGGAGGAACCCAAACAGGAATAGGGACAACATTTATGGTGATGAGCCTCCAGCTTGGATCGACCGTCGAACTGACTCTCATGGAGATCAGCAAGTGGAAGTGTTTATGATATTGCAGGCTCTCAAGGAAGCCAATTACTCTGAATCAGTTCCTACCTCGCGTTCAGACGCAAGGAAATCCCCCGAGTGGGACCACTGGCATGCCGCTGAAGGCTCATGAGCAAAACGGCACCTGGATCTTGGTTCCCTGTCCCAAGAACAGGAAGATTGTCAAGAATAGATGGGTGTACACGCGAAAGCATGATGGCCGGTACAAGGCCCGGCTAGTAGCCAAGGGCTTCACTCAGGTCTGGGGTGAAGATTACCATGAGACTTTCTCTCTAGTCGCTCGTTTTGAATCTTTGAGATATATGTTTGCACACGCTGCACTCGAAGACTGGGAGATGGACTCAATGGATGTTAAGACAGCATTCCTCAACGGTGAACTCGAAGAGGAAATCTACATGGAACAGCCTGAATGATGGGTAGTTCCAGGCAAGGAGGATTGGGTCTGCCTCCTCAAGAAGGCCATCTACGGTCTTAAGCAAGTGTCTAGACAATGGAACACTAAGATCCACCGAACTCTTTTGAACCAAGGGTTCATACGGACATATTCGGATGCAGGAGTTTACGTTTACTCCAGTAAAAGCAATGGTCAAGTCTGCTATGTGGTACTCTACGTAGACGACTTATTGCTCATTGGAGATTCTAAAGCGTTCATTGAACAAATCAGGAATCATCTCAAGAAGGAGTATCAGATGACCGATCTTGGACCAGTAGAGCATTTCTTAGGACTCAGGATTTGTTGTGATCGTCAAAAGCGACAGATTCTAGTTGATCAATCTGAATACGTTCAGACCGTTTTGGGAGGTTCCAAATGTCTAACTGCAAACCTGCAAAGACACCTCTACCTGCTGGTTCAGTTCTGGAAAAGAACACGGAAACCGCAACGGATGTGTTCTGTACAGAGTACCAGAGTGTCATCGGTAGCATCATGTATGCTATGCTCGGTACACGGCCTGATCTCGCTTTTTCCATAATGAGACTCGCCAAGTTTGCCTCGAACCCGTCGAAGCATCACATGTGCCTCGCTCAATATGTCTTACGCTACCTAAGGGGAACAAAGGACTATGCACTTTGTTACGACGGTGATTCCAACTCCGGGTTGATTGCCTATTCAGACTCGGACTGGGCAGAAGATCACGATGATAGGCACTCCACAAGCGGCTTTGTATTTCTCATGGCCAATTGTGTCGTTTCTTGGGTTTCCAGACGCCAACCCACTGTTTCCCTCTCTTCAACAGAAGCAGAGTACAAAGCAGCCTCTGATGCATGTCGTCAAATGGCCTGGCTTAGGAACTTCGGACAGGAGCTCGGTGACAACATGACCGCTCCCACTCCTTTGTGTCTGGACAATCAGGGAAGCATTTTCCTTGCGGTTAATCCTGCCGTGGACCGCCGCACAAAACACATTGAAATACGGTATCACTTTATTCGAGAATTCTACGAGAAGGGTGAAACCAATATATTCTTTGTTGCGAGTGAAGACCAGCTTGCAGATGTGTTGACCAAGAACATTCCACTCTCTGGAATAGAGAAACTTCGAATGTCAACTGGCATGGTCATAGCATCTTGAACAAGTGGGAGTGTTGAACTTCTACCATTTCAGGTGTTATCTTATCAGGCTTGCCTGATATGGACTTACATTGTGTTCTGCAATGCTATGTACCGTACTGTACGTTTACTCTCTTTTTGCTCTTTATCTTATCTATAGGACTCGATTATCTCTCGTCCTATATCAGTAGATTAGATACCGGACATCCGGGCCTCCATTCCTTAGCATATGATATTGCTGGTAACCTAGAGTTCCAGATTCTGTCTTACTAACGATGACTCATGTAGCTTACGATTATGACTCATCATGACTCGACCATCAGGTGATGGTCTCGCACATGTATATATACTTGGCTGGATACGCCCTCTAATGAATTGTTCCTTCCTCTGCTCTCCCGTGTGCCTAACGGGTTCCCTCAGCAGTTCCCTCACAGGTTCGTTCCCTGCCTTTACAGCCACTACAAATTCACTCCTTCAACAGACTTATATTGTGTTCTGCAATGCTATGTACCGTACTGTACGCTTACTTTCTTTTTGCTCTTTATCTTATCTGTAGGACTCAATTATCTCTCGTCCTATATCAGTAGATTAGATACCGGACTTCCGGACCTCTGCTCCTTAGCATCTGATATTGCCGGTTACCTGGAGTTCCGGATTCTGTCTTACTAACGATGACTCATGTAGCTTATGATTATGACTCATCATGACTTGACCATCAGGTGATGGTCTCACACATGTATATATACTGGGCTGGATACGCCCTCTAATGTATTGTTCCTTCTACTGCTCTCCCGTGTGCCTAACGGGTTCCCTCTAGCAGTTCCCTCACTAGGTTCATATTACTGCCTTTACAGCCACTTCAAATCACTCCTTCAACAATGGCAGGGGGAAGGAGCATCTGGAGGTCAAAGACACTGAGTAGGTTCACGAGAGGCTGGGCCCCGTCCAGGTACTTCTCTGTGAGGAGGTGAGTGTTTCTCTCGTCCTCCCAGATGGGGTGGTGGCGATTGAAGTCGCCAAGCCAGATCACCTGTGGTTCGTCGAGTTGCTGCTCAGGTTGGTCGTAAACAGTGTGTGTCGCCCATGCCAGTGAATTGAGTGCCCTGCGGGAGTCCTGTGGGTTGTAGACATTGCAGATGTGAATTGTGCCCATGTTGTATGTCAGCGATATTGCAGTGATGTCAGGGTCATTAACTGGGATAGCGGCCCACCCATTAATGGCTATACCTGTATGGATTAGGGTAACTGAGTGGGTGCACATGGGTGAGTCTTTGTGCTTCGGGGGGTAAATGACACGCCATTGCTGCGAAGCTCGAGTGTTATTGAGGAAATCAATGTGGGGTTCTTGGAGAAAGACTAAATCGAAATCCGCTATGCTGTGGAGTAGCGTGGATTGACTCGTATTCAATTTGTTGACATTGAGTTGAATGAAGCATAGTGATTTTGCGTCGCCAGGCATTAGGTATGGGGAGGAGGGTGACTTACGGAGGGTGTGCGTGGTCGCGAAGAGAATAGCTGCAGGCTGCCGTCATGTGTTAGTGTTGTCTGGCACCACCCAGGTGTCTCTTGCATGCTGTAGGTGCGGGGGCGGCATGACAACTCGGGCTCAGGTCGGCGCTCGCGCTCAGGACCCAGCAGGGTGTTATTGGCCCCATGTGTTGGGGGGTGCATTGCGCCATCGGGTGATTGCAAACAGGTGCGCAAGCGAGAGCGGCGGCGGTGTCGGTACCTACTATGTGGGGGCACATCATGATTGCTGTAGTGGATGTCAGCGTCATCAGACCATGAGAAGGGGGTGCAGTGGGAGTCGGGAGTGTCCATGTGGTTGCGAGGTGGGAGCTCCAGTCCGTCAAGGTGGTCACACGTCCTCAGGTCATCAGCCATAGGGAAGAAGCGGTACCACTCGAGGGTGTTGGCCTTCTGCACTTTGCGCGTTGCTTCCACGAAAGTGGGGCACTTACAGTCCCACGATGTGTGATCCATGGTTTGGCAGTTGACACAGCGGCGGGTGCCTTCGGTGCATTCTTGTGTGGTATGGAGGCCACCACAGGTGCCGCAAACGTCCTCGATCATGTCACAATCCCATGCCATGTGTCCGGGTTCGAGCTTCTGGCAATGGAGGCAGCGACGGGCCTCCTTTCACAGCTTCTCCACCGTGAGTCGGAGACCCATGACCGAAAGACCATTCATGATGGTGTCGTTGGCTCGCTGAGGGGTGCTAAGTTTTAGTATCAGATGCGCACGTTCCTGTCCCTGTCTATGCTTTGCAACTGGCTTGATCCAGTGCGCTGCCACTACTTCCCCTTTATTCCATTCGTTCTCTCGTTCCAGGTCACGGAGTGTCTGTTCGTTCTCCAGACGTAAGTGGGTTGGTGCATTCCGAACCAGGCACGTGTAGTGCTTTGCACGTATCACTGCATCAAGGCCGAACTTATCAGTGAAGAAGTGCATGTTCTCCAGTATTTGTAGCCAACTCGTGCCCTCCTTTGTATTGACCTCATACAGGAGCCCGCCTTGATCCAGGTGCTTCACTGTGAGGAAGCGTAGGCCGTCCAGGGGCGGGTGGTTGTCAGCGCGCATGAGGTCAAGGGCAACCATCACCTTCTGGACGTACTTGGCCGCTGACAGGGGAGCAGCTGCCGCGCCACCGTCGGTCTTCTTGATGTCTATCAGGACTTTGCGGAACTGTGCTTCCTGCCTGGCGATGGACACTGCATGCAACATCGGGAGAACGTGCATGACTGTGGCAGCATAGGATGGTTGTCCCGTAGGGGCTGTGCCTGCCAGCGGTTGTGGGGCCTCCACCCTAGTTGTAGTTGCGTCGAGCCGTCCCAAAGTTGTTGTCAGCTCATTCTGCAGGCTACGCACCCCATCCAGCTCTTTGGCGAGCTGTGCATGGCCTTCTGCCAGGCCACGGACCTCCTTCGACAGTGTCCCGACTGCCCCCACTAGTTCCATCTGTACCCTCTCCTGCCCGTCTAGGAGCTCCTCTTGTCGCCGTTGCTGCTCCCCTCGCTGCCGTTGCAGTTCCTCAAGGTCTTCGTGTTGCTCACCTCGGATCACCATCACAGGTTTGAGTCTCTCCCATACCGTGGCGGCCAGGTTGTCAGCACGGACATCCTGTGCGTAAACCACAAAGGCGCAGATGACCTCGATGGCCCACGTGCCGAGCTTAGCCCTAGGCATTGCTGTGAAATGCAGGAGGCCGGTTGTCAGTGCTTCACTACTCACTCTAGTGTCTTCTGGGATCAACTGCCACTGGCGCAGGCAGTCAGTCACCGCATCTGGTGTCGCTCTCATCTTTTTCATCGCATTGCTGACTTCTAGGGGGATTTGTTTGGACGTCAGCACTTTCGTCGTCGTGTCCAGGTTGATGCTCGCAGTGCGAGTGTTTGGTGTTGCTCTGCGTGAGCTGTTGCCCATAGAGACACGAGGTTTCATTGTGTTGGGTTCTGACTACTTCGAACATGTCCACGACTGATGTTAAGAGCTCGTAGTGTATGTAGTATTAGACCCAAGTGGTGCCCCACGTCCATTAAGCCCCTCCTCTGTTGGGCCCGGAGCGTGGGAAAGTTCGTTGACAGTGGGCGTTAGAAGCAAGAGAGGTCCAAGTCCACCCTTGTTGCGAATTTCATGGGTGGCGACATTGAATGGGACTATGATGACTACTCTGTGCAGGAATTGATGGAGGATCTGGGCCTTAGTGCACGACCTCGGCCAGAGGAGGGCCAGTCCAGCGATGTCCTTGACGAATGATTGCAATCCGGCATTGGGAAAGCTATACTGGAACATCATGTCTCGCAGCGCTATCTATCTCAAAGACATCTTGCAGTCCAGTTGTAGCACCAACTACGACTGTGAACACCAGTTCCTGTGCTGGATGTGCTTAGCGCCCAGGTGTAGAATCTTATGCAGCCTTTAGTGATGTGCCAGGCCCGGCTTCAAGCCGTCAGGCCGTCAGAGCCGAGCCCTATATGGGCCTGGCCGAGCCGGGCTTTGCATGCGGCTTGTGGGGCTTGAAGGCCCGGCTTCAGGAAAAAGTGAGCCAGGCCAAGCCTTCAAGCCAGGGCTTCAAGCTAGTAAGTAAGTACTCGCCTCAGGTCAGGCACTGCAGTGGCTGATCAACTGCACAGTACCTGCCAGCGTCAAATTAGACTTCCCGCAACCTTAAAGTAAGGTTTCGGTACCATCTCTCCGGACCCGCAGCGCCATGGATGTCGCCGAGATCTCTAAATGGAAGACACGCCCATCCCAGAGGCTTCTCGACCACAGCAACGCGGCGCAACATGAGGTCGTCTCTCATCAGCTTGCTGCTGATGCACATACTGCCGCCGCAACAGGCGCACCTGCCATCACTGGGGTGACGCAGTCCGGGGGAAGTACCAGCAAGCGCAGAGCCTCTGATGTACTAGCCGATGAAGCATCCAATCGCGCACCTGGTAAGTTCGCTCATTTTGTGGTATCTTGCTCTGAGCTGATCTGATTACTCTGTGCTTAGCCTCTCAACCCATCTCCAAAAGGATTCGAACAGGTCCGAATGAAGGCCCTGCAGGCGATCTTGCACAACCGGGCTCCAGTGAGTCTGCGCCGAGTATAAGCACCGACACGGCTCAGGCTGGCACTGCTCACACCGTAGCACCTGCCGGAGAAGCGGCTGACGTGGTAGGCCATGCTCAAGTGGTTCCAGATGAGTGACCCTTTCGCAGTGTTTCTTTTCCCATGTATCTGACATTATATGGAGGCCCTGAACGGCGTGAACGTGTGGTGCTCGATGCAGACGTGCGGGATTCTGATGGCCTGCTCAAAGACGTCCAGGTCATCGACATCGACGCGACTGAGAGGTCACGAAGGGAAGACAAAAGTCGTGATGTTGATCACTTCTTTGGCGCAGCGTACACCAGCGACAAAAAGAGGCAGCGGGACTGCCACATTTGTTTGTATGGCTCCATCGTCTCAACTTTGAGGAATGCCCCCGCTGATCCATATCTTCGGCAGTAAGAAGAAAATCAAGGCCAATATTGTGGCGGAGATCACGACGCTCCGCCACCACCTACAGGCATACCACCCCGTACGATGACAACGTCCGCCGCTATGCCACTTGTATGCTAACTTCAAATTCACAGGAAGCCTACCATCTATGGGCAAAAGCGAACGGCTTTACATTGATGCTTCCCAGGGACACAGAAGCGCGCCAAAAGCAGAACGAAAAGCAGCTCGCACAAAGCACGCTTACGTCCCACCTCAGGGAAAAGCCACCACCACCACCCCCAGTCGTCAAGTATACCGACACGCTTTTCCGCAACGCTGCAGTAGAATGGCTCATCACAACGGACCAGGTACGTGAACCTTTCTTTAATGTGATCGCTGATAATGAGGGTTTACTGCAGCCCATTCAAGCCCTGGAGCACCCCGTGTTCCGCAATATGATCGACATTGCTGCGCGGGCAACGGAGGGTGTCAATATCCCTAACCGCAAACAGACAAGGCGCGAAATCATCGACATGTTCAAGTGCAACATGACAAAGCTGCGCGAGCGACTCAATGTAGAGCATGTTAGCATACACGGCCTATGCAAGATACTGATCGTCATCTTAGAGCGATACCGTGAAAGGTCTGGTGAGCTTGACATGTGATGCCTGGCAGGCCTCAAACACGGATGGATACTTCGCTGTGACGGGGCACTGGATCGAGGATTCCGGGAGCGGTTGGATCTCGCAGAGTGCCCTCCTCGGGTTCGTTCGCCTGAACAATGCGCATAATGGTGTATGACTGGGCCATGCACTGTACAAGGTTGTTGTACGTGTGGGCATTGAACACAAGGTAGGATCCTGCAGTTCTGTGTATACTTGCATGACTGACTGGCATCTATAGATCGGATACATCACTTGCGACAACGCCAAAAACAACCGCACAATGCTCGACGAGTTTGCGGAACAGATTGAGAAGTCCACCAGCAGACCTTTCGACGCAGAGGAGCGTTATGTGCGGTGAGCACTCTATATTCTCTGTGCATTGTCTTCTGAACCATCTACGCAGATGTCTTGCTCACATCATCAACCTTGCTACGCAAGCTCTCCTCGGGGAATACAGCAAGTCTCTCCACTACGACCCAACCAATCCAGATGTTGAGCTCGCCGCCAGCTCCGGGCCTCGCCGTGACGAGATCGGGCTAGTCAGGTCCATCTCTGTCAAGGTACGTGGTGCATATTTCCACTGTGCTTTTGCTGATTGTAGAGCAGGAACGCTCATCTGCGAAGCGAAAGGAGCTCTTCAAGGAGATCCAGTCGAGTAAGGATATCAAGGCGCCGCATCAACTGCTGCTTGACAGCCCAACACGATGGTCTTCGACTTACGTGATGCTCGATTGCGCCGAGCATCTTCACGAGGTATGCTTTCGCCTTCGCCGCTTTGGTAATGCTAACATTTGCTCTTATCACCTTGTTAGCATGTAGATCAGTTCGTTTACGAGATCGGAAGCCAGGAGAAGGATCACGATCGTAGACAGAAGTTGCTCGACTTGCAGCTCTCCGCTGATGAATGGGCGCGCGTCAGGACCGCCCTAAGCCTCCTCACCGTACGTTTCCCATTGACATTCGATGTTTTTGCCACGCACGCTCACACGCTTGCAGCATGCGGACAACGCGCAGCAAGCGTTCTCATCGGACCAAGGTCCTACACTTCACCTTGGGCTGCCTGTGCTCGATGCCCTTCACAAGGCGTGGTCTAGCCGTGCAACTCGTCCAAAGTATGCGGACTTCAAGCACGCTATCGAAAAGGGCCTGTCAAAGGTGTCCGAGTACTATGACAAGACTTCCAGCTCCGACGTTTACACGCTCGCAATGAGTGAGTGCCTTTTTGCACATGTACACTTGCTGACAAGGCTAATACTGCTGTAGTCCTCGACCCATCTCAGAAGAAGCGACACTTAGAGAAGTATTGGGGCAAGGAACTCAGCAACGAGTCACTGAAACGAATCGAAAACATTGTACGCCCCCTGATCAAACTTCAATTCCAGTGCTTCCTGATCTAACAGCACGTGTGGCGCCACTGTGCCTACAGTACCGCAAACGATACATATCACTTCTTGCTGCGAAGGCGGACACCTCGTCTGTGTCGACATCTAATCAGGGATCAAAGTCGGCGGCTGCGAAGGTTCGGCAGCTTGTACACGAGCTTTCCGATGACGAGGACGATTCAGAATCGGATGCAGCAACCGGTCTCAATGCATCGACAGGCGAGCCTGACGAGCAGGCTACTCTTACGCAGTGTAGCGGGACGCTAGCTTACCTGGTATGTTAGCTGTGAGGCTTGATGCACACAAAGTTGCTGTTGAGCGACTTGGGATTGTACTACGCTACAGGGGTCCTTATATACATGTAGGAGACCGTCTGACTAAGCTACTGTATAGTACCAATCCCGATGCATGTGATTCTATCTACAATGCATGTGTTACTCCTGTTACCCGGAGTACCGGTGTGTGAACTCGGCTGCCTAGTTAGGCGCTCTCTTATTGTTCAACAGAGCCATGGCTCGTTGACTTCAACGGGTACCTGAACTCGCCGGACCAACTCGGGAAGCATACCATCATGCAGTGGTGGGGTGTACGTCACCTGTTCACCTTCTTTTGTATCACATTTGACGGACTGTGTTTGTACTAGGTCAACGAGGCTCGCTATCCCGTATGGGCATCTCTGGCACGAGACCACCTCGCCGTCATGGCATCATCCGTGTCAAGTGAACGGGCGTTCTCTTCAGCGGGTATCACTGTCTCAAAGCGCCGTAACCGGCTCAAGGGTGACATCGTCGAGGCGCTGCAAGCCCTGAAGTGCATGATCCACAAGGATCTACTCTTCCGCGAGGAGCCCTCGGCCTCGGCAGAACTGGATGAGCTTGACAGCGACAGCGAGGATGCTGATGGTAAGCCTCCAGATGAAGCAGATGACGAAGTTGGCTGGGATGATTGTGTATTAGACTTAGATCCCGATAGCGATACTGACTTGTAATTAGGTAAATGCTCCGAGTCTCGAGAATGTGTGCTGTGCTACGGGTCCTGCCCCGCTGTCCATCTATCCCGTCCATCCCATCTGTACCAAGTGCCGCCCTGCCGCCGCCGTCGCCCGTACGTCCTGCCTGGCATACCACAGGCCCCGGCTCAGGCCGAGCCGGGCTTGAGCCGGGCCTGAGCCGTCCTATAGGGCCCGGCCTGCGGTTTTGTCAAGCCTGAGCCCCCCGAGCCGGGCCCAAGACGCGGCTTTCAGGCCGAGCCGGGCCCGGAACATCACTAGCAGCCTTCGATCGGCACAAGATGTTCTCTACTGCCTTGCACCATGACTTATCGAGGGGCCCAGCGCTTGAATTTGCGATAGCGACACGGCAGTGGCTCCAGAGGTGGAGGAGATATGCATGTACGTAGTCACCAGCCATGACAGATGTGTGGCGCGATGGATTCCATGCACATCAGTTGATTATCCAATGTTGTGCTCGTCGCTCGATGGCTATGAGCCAGAGATTATTTCAAGTCATTATCCATTTCTTAGTTACAGGCATCCTGATCCAGGGACAGACCACTCAGGGAATCTGCGATGTCGCAATCCAAAACCTCCCTGAGTACTATATCCGGCAGTGTCTCCAACGGCCACATTGTCGACAGCAGCTCCGTGCCCATGATGGTCTTCCATTCATCTTCGTGGCGTTTATAGTTCTCTTCGTCCGGTGGGTCGTCCTCGCTGACACCCACAGTGTCCATGAATGTTGTATCGTCCAAGACCCCGAGATTTATATCCCTTCGGATGTCTCCGCCGGCGACATAAACTGACAGGCCAAATCTAAAGTGCTCCCGGAAGTAGTCGAAAGAGTCTTTGTGCGGTTGGGAATGATCTGGGACTCGCTCAGGGAGACCCAAATCGGATGCCTCCTTGGTGAATTTATAAATGCGAAAACCATCCTGGAACAACCCATCAATGTGTGGTTGTTGACATATTGTCCTCTGACTTACGTCGACATCAATAGCCAGTGAATGCCATAGCCAGAAGGCTTGGTAAAGATCAGATCTCATGGTCAACAGATTTTCCACGCATCGAAGGGCGACGTGATCCAATCCAAACAGATACCCTCTGGTTTCATTCTAGTATGGCTGCAATCAACTGAAAGATTATTGTACCAAATTCGTTTTGTGTGCTTACCCAGTTGAGTCTGGCTGCCGGAAATACCCAGTTCACCTCGGTGTTGTTGTTATTTCCGGAAATGATGCATATGCCGCTACCGTGACGATCAGATATGCTGCTCGGCGAGCTGTTCTTGACAAACTCCAGGTCCCTCTCATCCTGCAGATAGCAGCATCTTAATCAGTGTATGCCTTGACGGTACAAAAGCCCTGTGCCCTAGTAAGACTCTCTTCCAAAGATAGCTCACCTCAGCAGCATCGCATGCTCGTAGGATCTTCCCACGTATTGAGAGAGGGAACCATACAGTCGCGAAAGGATATCCGCAATCCAAAGATTCTCCCTCCTCTGTTAAGGTAGCATAGCCGGACTAGTAAGTCAGTCATAATGTTAATTTGAGAACGCCGTTACCTTGGTAGAAAATTGCGTAGTCTCCCGGAGAAAGAATTGAGTCCGGTTCGAGCATCGTGTTGTCCCCTGGAACAGGACTATAGCGAAACGCCTCCCATCGCCGCAACGACACCCGTTTGATCATGAATTCGGAGCCAGGCACATGCTCGTCACTGACGATTTTTGAGAGCGAGTTCATCCACCGTAGTATATTGGATACGGTTACTGGACCAAGTACATATGAATTGAAACCTACGTTACATCACGAAAACTGTCAGCTTTCTGCTCGCAGAAGCGAGGAGAGACTTAGCACACACACGCAACAAGTTGTGAATCCAAGTCGCCTTGGCGATTGGCTACTCCAGTGATAGCGGACCATAGGAAAATGTCTGCTGAACGTCGGCTCACTGTTGTGGATGCGTGTGCATTGCGTATTTCAATAGAGTTTGACAGGGCAGGAAGAGCAGGAATGAACATGTTGACTTGGAGAGAGACCTTGATATTATGGTTAACAAGGTTTGAAGTGCAGAAGGATGTTGGCCAGAAGCAAGTGTGTAAAGGTTAAGGTCTTCTCGGACGCCGTACTAAGCTAGCCAAAGCCTCTATATTGCAAGGGCGAGCGGTGTACAACGATGGGGAGAAAGACAACGAGAGCAACGGGGCGCGTCAGCTATAAAACGGTCCTTCGGCGAATTCCGGGACGCTGACTAAGGCGCTGACTAAGCTACTTTTACCATCGTCCTTACATCCTCCCCCTCCAGGAAAACATCGTAGACGTCGATATGGGGCAATGCACATGGGTCATAGCATCTAAGCATAATGATGCATAGGTTTAAATACCCGTCGCGTTCTAGAGTCGACGAGGAAATCATATACATAACCATAGTAGACAGTGATTGGACCACTAATCTAAGTATTAGACTCGTCGGCGTGAGGCGGGACGAGCAAGGGATACAACGGAATGCGACTGCGGCAAGCACATAAAATGTCAAAGGGAGTAGTATAGACTAGGGAACGAACCATCCCTCGGCATTACGCCGAGTCCTGACCAAGCGGCTCGACCACCATATCCTCTGCGTCAGCCGCGACGTTCGGAATGGACTGCTCACCGTGGCCAGTTGCGGGTTGTCCTTCGTGCGTGACCTGTTCGCCTTGAGGGGTCCCAGCGGTCGGCGGGGCTCCATTCACGGTCAGATCTAATTCTGCCGTTCGTGGTCCAGTCGCCAAGTAATCGCGGGCCCAGTGGCTGAGGTGCTGGGTGACTAACTCCGGGGTGATGCCGCAGTGCGCAGCATGCGTAGCGATGGCATGCGTCGTCACGTCAATCGTGGCGACATGTCCACCCACGACCTGCGTCTCAGGAAGCGGAGTGATGTTGACCTCGGGTGCGGGGACGACCTGCGCAGCTTGAAGGTGCGCGACGTAGACGTGGGGCTCGGAAAACAGCGCAGCGAGTGCATCGAAGATCACTGGCTTGTAGCGCTTACGAGTGGAAGTGAGCGGTGAGGCGATCCCGACCATCAACATGTGCAATCTTGCGCGTTCGAGCGAAACTTGCCCCTGCTCGTCGCGAACGAGACCGCGGGGCAGTCGTGCTTGGGGATAGCGCGAGAAATACGATGCCCACTTCTCGGGCGGATCGTCATAGCGTGGCGGATCCTCGCGGGGTGCTTGAGCTGGAGCGTTCGTCGGCGGGCGATCACGGCGGGGAAACTGCTGGCGGTACCAGTCAGGAAGACCGACCCAGTGGTTCTGTAAGGCGTGTTGGGTCTCCGAAAGGGGTCGCCCGGCGGCCATGGTGGATTGGATGACTCTGCGCCACTGCTGAAGTTGACGCACGGCCGCGAGGCCTACTGCGTCGTTGACCTGTGCGCGATGCAATGCTGCATCGACTTCTTCGATCGTCGGTGGTACTTCCGACAAGAAGACGTTCTGGATACGAGCGGGTCTGCGGACGCGCTCGTTCGTGTTGATTCTATGCGATGGGTTACTGTCGTGATTAGTATCGACAGATGAACTGAAATTGTAGGGGGCGAACCTATTCCGAATAAAGACGTTCTGGATACGAGCGGGTCTGCGGACGCGCTCGTTCGTGTTGATTCTATTCCGAATAGGTCCAAATCCTCCCCCTCCAGACATGCGTCCACCGGCATTTGTACGGGTGGCGAGTTGGGCCTCGAGCTCGAATGCTTGTATGCCTGAGACGCGAGCAAAATCTGGGCTAATCGAGTCAGTAGTACTTCCAGAATCCAACAGAACCAACGCTTGAAGCCCGTTGATTGTCAAGTACGCGGTAAGACAAGTTTGGTCATACCGTGTTAGATCTGGCCGGCGGCCCGTTACAGTGCGTCGCACGGTTGCGCGTGTTGCTACGGACTGTGTGCCTGAGTTAGGCGCATCCGGGATGCGCGCGGCGCGAGCTAACATTGCTCGCAATGCTGGATATGGCGGAGGCGGATCGTGCATGTCCGCGTCGTCTCCGAGCACTTGTTGAGCAAGTGCAATGGTGGTAGCGTGCGATGGATCATCTGACTAGTCAGACGGTAAGTCTGGTATGTTCATAGAACATACCATCCAATCCTGGTCACGCATTCGTTCGCGAATGCGTTCACGGTCTTCCACGCTCGGTCGGTAGCGCTCGAGGCTGCGAAGCAACTCGTATCGCGTCCATTGAAGCTCGCGGTTCAGCGTGCGTAGACGGCCTGTAAGTGCAAGAGCATAAGTCTCTTCGTCAGTAAAATCCGGACTCGGAATATAAGCGTCGGGAGCCTCTACAAGAGGCGGAATTGACTCGTCGGACGAGATCGACATCACATCAAGATCTCCCGATCTAGCTGCTATTGCAGTATCCACTGGGACAGGGCCAGTGAGATCATCCGCGAAACGTTCGTAGGATGCACTGCTGCTCTCGGATACGGCTTCAATAGCCGGGCCTCTGCGCAAGATCTCGTGCACAGCGAGGTTGTCTATTGACTCAAAATCGATGTTGTCAGCGCCACTACTAAGCGCGTGACACCACTCAAGCTCGAAGATACTGGCATTTGCAGCCTGGTCATCCTGCAGGCTAACATTGCGAGGAATGTGAAATACACGGAGACCATAAGACGTACGATCTCCCTGAGAGATTTCACTGTGTTCCACAAGGTCATTGTCGACTTGTGACACATCGATGCGACGCATCGATCCATAATAGACAATATCATCCGACTCGTCTTCTTCGAGTACATCCTCCATAGCGATGTACTCGTCTGGATCATACTGTGATCCATCCATGGCGAGGTACTCGTCCTCCAACTGGGCGAGTACTTCGTCCTGGTTTTCGGTAATAACTGCCTCGGCAGCAGACACAGGAGTGTCCTGGGCCGTGTCCGGCGAAGCCTCAGGCGGTTCGCTAGAATTGCCGGACGGGCGTTCTGAGTCATTCAAATCGGAATCGTCGCGATCATCAACAATACGCGCAGCACGGAAGTTGGTGCGCGGTGGATGGGGACAGTCCTTTGAGAAATGTCCCTCTTCGCCACAGTTGAAGCACTTACGCGAGTGCTGCGATGAACCATGTGAATGGGAATGGTGTGACGCACCCTGCTGGCCCGACGGACGGTTGCCTGATACAGGCGCTGCACTGCCACGGACATTCGAACTAGACTGGGCGGGCTGTTGCAGTCCCTTAGGGCGAACTAGAGGTGCGCCTCCGCCGCGTGCTACCGCGTCCAATAGATCAGAGCGACGAACAAAGCGAATGAACTTACGAGTTCCCTGTTGAGCACCATGCCCTCGACTATCGCGATGGTTCGTCTCGGTGCGACGTTCAGTGTTTCGCGCCGTAACATTACCCGCAGTACTGGGCATAGCTGACATACTTCGCGCTGCATGTTTCGCGCGATAGGCCGCGACCTGCTTGTTATTATGTTCCTGTTGCAGGGCGAGGCGTCTGAGTCGTTGGAGAGGAGTCGACTCAACCGATACGTTCTTCGCCTGGAACAGCGGAACGCCGATGTCACTCGGCAGCGCCTCTGTGAACACGCGTGCGAACGTGTAGTCGTCAGGTGGTATGGGCATACGAGCTGCATACTTAATGAGATAGTCCCATAGCCCATTAACACCAGCTTCCTTGGTGTACTTAGCAGCGTAGAACTTGTCGGCTGCTGTACTAGCAGTCGCGTGGTGTAAGAATCTGTCGAATAGACCACAGAGTGCATCAAGGAATGTCCAGGGCCTTCCGTTTGCGGTAGGCGTGTCGATAGTATCATTGTACCAGTCAGCAGCTTTTCCTTTTAGGAACTGACCGAGTATATACAATCGTTCCTTGTCAAGTGTTGTTCCACCTAGACGGAAGAGACTCATCCAGCGAAGCAGCGTCTTGAGCCAGTTTTCAAACTGCTCATAGTCATCTGTACCATCGTATTGCGATGGTGTCGGTATGTTCTTTATGTTCTTGAGCGCGTTGCTGTCAGGCATACTCTCAGACAGTTTCTCACGGACTAATCTTCGTATCATTCGAAGACCTTCAGCCCGGAAGGTATCATCGTAGTCCGGGTCGTAAGGGTCATGAACTCGTCTATTACCAGCGCGCGTATCGTACAAAGGTACACGTCGGTTAGCTAGATATGAAGGGCTACGGGTGAAACGATGTTCATCCCGACGCGGATGCTCGCGCGCGTCCTGATCATCATTGTCGGTATCGCGCTCGTCGTCATGATCGTCCGGCCCATCACTTCCACCATCACCATCAGGTGGTCCACCAGATGGCGGAGGCGGCGGCGGGGGACCTCCACTTCCACGTTGGCTACGCGGATGACCTCCAGGTGGGTGATGCTCTCGCGACGGTGGTCGACGCGAACCTCCTGCGGATCCATCATCCGGGTCGTCATTGCCATCTGGAGGTCCTGGATAAGGGCCTTGGGCCGGCTGGTTAGCATACGGATCGCCACCGTGCCGTTCTGCTGCCTCGCGCCACGTTTGCGTGATGCGAGCCTCACGTTCACGTTGGCGTTGTTCCATACCTTGGCGGTCCAAGAATTGGTCCCGACGCCAAACACGGTTGGCGTATTGGGTGTCAGATTCGTTCAGTTGCCTCGGCGCGAACATGGTATCGAGCGACATGGTCTCGACGTAGTCGTCGTCGCGAATATGCGGCGATGGCTGTCTGGGGTCACTGGAATGCGGAGAGGCACGAGGACCGTGAACATTGTCACGTACCTCTTCTTCCTCTTCGGCTGGATCGTACCCGAGACGGTCCAATTCCCTTCGGATGTTCTCGAACATTGTTCGCGTGAGGTTGCGGGTCTCGGCCGCTCGTTGCTGAGCCGCCATGACGTCACGCAACGCGGTGTTGGCGAAATTCGCCGCGTTTCGGATGACTTTGTCCGAATCTTCGAGACGGTCGTTGATCATCTCGACGAACCGCTGGCACATGTCGCGAATACTTGCTTCGGACGTGCGCCGCGTCTCTGAGCGAGCTGAAGGAGCAGGGGACGGTGCGCGCCGAGATGGCGCACTCCCAGGGTCGAGTTCTTGTTCGACGTGCTGAGGCGAAGGGGTTCTGCGAACAGAACCATCAGGGTTCGGTGAGCGATACGGCGGTGTTTGCTCACCCTGGTCCTCGGGGCGACGATCGTCGACGTCCCGGGTATCGGTCTGGACGTGCATCGCAGCTCGGCTGGATGCGCGGGTGGCGGGTCGGCTGGCCGTAGTCTGCTGAGCCCGTCTTTTGGTCTTAGTTGTCGTAGTCGACATGGGTTGGGGATAGATGGATTGCGAGAGAGTTGAGTGAAGCAGTAGAGAGGATATAAGCAAGAGAGAGAGAAGGGGCTCCTCGATTTAACGAGGTCGGTAGCTTAAAAAGATGTAAAGGTTAAGGTCTTCTCGGACGCCGTACTAAGCTAGCCAAAGCCTCTTATATTGCAAGGGCGAGCGGTGTACAACGATGGGGAGAAAGACAACGAGCACAGTGAGGCACGTCAGCTTATAACAGCCCTTCGGGAAACTCCGGGATGCTGACTAAGGTGCTGACTACACTACATTACGATCGCCCTTACACTCGACCTGGTACAAGTCTCGCCGCCTACGCCTTCCCCCGGGGCCGTCTGGACTCCCGCTCATAGGCAGCCTGCATCTGATCTCTGACGACTACCAGCAAGACACATTCTCTGAATGGGCTCGTAAATATGGTGAGTGACCCTCATTTCTGTGTCCGCACATGTGGTGACGTGTCATATGTGCCAGGCGACATTGTATATGCGAAGTTTCTAGGGAACGACATGCTCATAGTGAACTCCACAGATGCTGCGCGGGAGCTCATGGAGAAGCGCGGCGCAAAGTACTCCAGTCAGCCCCTGTTCATTTTTCTCTGTGATCTGTACGTGTGATGATCAGCAATCCGAGCAACATCTTCTCATGTACACCTTTCGTTAGTGCTGGTTTCTCTTGGAATACAGGTTTCACACAAGACACCGGCAGGTGGAAGCGTCACTGCAAGTGGTTTCAAGATGGCTTCCAGGCGAAGCGTCGTTTGAATGAGTACATCCCCATTCAACAGCGTGAGACGCGCAGAGTCCTCTACAACCTATTGGTTGATACAGACGCCTACATGTCCCACATCAAACGGTGTGTAGATTTTCTCAGTGTTTTTTTGAATATCGTTGATGCATTCTTAGCTTCGCAGCGGGGATTATGCTAGAAATCGGATACGGTCATACATTGACCTCCATCAATGACGACTACATACGTATGGTAAACTCTGCATTAGAGGGGTTTTCAGTCGCTGGAAACCCGGGCTCTATGTTAGTCGACTTCTTCCCGCCATGTGAGTATCGCATTGCTCTGTCATGTCCGCACTCCGTACTAACAATCTGGACAGTAAGATACCTCCCGGCGTGGTTTCCTGGTCTCACTTGGAAGGAAGCTGTGACTCGCTTACGCCCTGATATCGACAACATGAACTTGCGCCCTTTCAGGGCCGTGATCAACGCAGTGGTACGTAACACTACCTTTGCGATGTCTGTACCGCGATGTCTGACTCCGATTCAGAACTCAGGCTCAGATTTAGCCAAATCGTCATTTGCGACAGAAATTCTTGGAGAAGTGTCTCTTGACGAGCCTATTTCGCCTGCGGAAGAGAGGGAGATGAGCGGTGCTGTTGGCACTCTGTACACAGGTACGCATTATCGCACTCCTCCCCTGTTGAATGATTCAACCATTGGTTACAGCTGGAACAGATACCGTACGGGTCATCGTGAATATGATCGGGTACGTGGCTAACACTTGACGAACAGACTATCACGGTACTCTCTACCTGGCTTCTTGCTATGGTCCGGTATCCCGAGGTATACAAGAGAGCGCAGGCAGAGGTAGACATTGTCATAGAAGCTGGGAGGCTTCCACAGCTTGAAGACCGAGAATCACTCCCCTTCCTGGAATGTATACTCAAGGAGGTCTACAGGTCAGTACAGCCTAGACATCCAACATCGCTGATGCGGATACGTTCAGATGGGGCGCACCGGTACCGCTCAGCATCGCGCATCAACTTACGGAGGATGATACATACAACGGATATGACATGCCTCGTGGTGCAATGGTAATACCCAATATATGGTGCGCACCCAGCAGCAACACGAGGAATCCGCAGCTCAGTGGTATACCCCAGGGCTATGTCGCGCGATGAGAGGATGTACGACGACCCAAATGAATTCAAACCAGAGCGATTCCTTGACCTCAAACCCGAAGTCATGGAGCGGCTTGACCCCCGGAAATACGTGTTTGGGCATGGTCGTCGGTGCGTGGAGCGTACGCAATCTCAAATTACGCAACCGCGCTGACAAATACGATCATTCTAGTATATGCCCGGGACGCTTCCTAGGGGACAGTAGTATCTGGCTCGCCATGGCAAGGATCACGGCCACCTTCGATATCACGAAGGTGCGCGACTCGATCGGGCGGGAGGTCACACCCCCGCCCGACTTCTTGTCAGGCTTTGCCAGGTAAGCCCGACTATTTATTTGCTCCGCCAACTATTATTCACTCAATCTCCAGACGTCCTGCACTATTTAGCTGTGCCATCCGACCACGATCGGAGAAGAGCGCAGAGCTAGTGTCGCAGGGCTTCCCGGAGAATTCTGTATGATCAAATCGGTGCATGGCCAGGTCCTTTCACTATGGTGTAACCCTGCAGCTCGTTATCCACTGGTGACATACGCCCAGTGACGCGTCTGCCTTGGTCCCGTTTGTCATGCTACGCAGCCAACAGAAAGTCACAGCTAGTGGCAGATCTCGTCTACGCTGACGTCCCCAGTAAGTGTTTGCGAGACTCTTGCATGCTAGCCCCTTGCCAAGCTCGAAATATTTCGAGGTATTTGTTGCTGGATTGGGGTTGACTTGAGTCTCGTGTCATGGCCCATATTTGTCTTGACTGCATGCGGACCCGTGTGCACAAATAGAGGCTACGACTACGATGCAATGACCGCCGTTGCCGGTGGAGATATATGTATGCAATGATACAGGACCGGGTTTCGTACCGCCACAGAGCATTGCCGTCATCCGATTAATATGGCAATGATATCGGAGTCAATACAAGTTACTTGGTAGGTACTGGTCCTGGTGTCAGGAATATCAGGGCTGGGCAAGTTATCATACGTACCAGGTGGGATATCAAGCTCGTCGTCGTTCAGGTACCATGCCCCTAGTGACTCCGCGTGAGACGAGTCTTGTACGCGGACAGACACTTACGGTCTCCATTCATCGTCTTCTCGTTGTACGTCTGACCATCTCCTAGCCAATGCATCCGATTCTTGACGCCCCCTGAGAGTTCATAGGTGTAATCCTCCCAGCGAGGATGTTCGATGGTCCGGACGGCGTGCAGACACGAGCCTCGGTGAAGAGTTGGTTTTGACGACAGAACAGATGCATTGCAGGCGTACCTGGCCAGAGACCAACAATACGGCCATCCTCCGTTCCCATCTTGTACCACGACCGACACTTCCCACTGTACACCGTTTTCGGGAAATAACTCTGAGGGTCCCCTCCCCTTGAGGTTTGAACCTCTCTCTAAATCATGCCGACACTTACCTCCACATACTCGTCGAAATCGGCCACAGCCTCCCGCTTGACCTCGATACTCTTCAGCCGCTCCCTCTGCATCTTCCGTGCCACCTCAGCGACATCCTCCGCTTGACGCTCGAGAATAACGAGCAGCGAGCCGTTCCCGATAACGCTGTTCGGGCCGAACGTCATGAACAAGTTCGGAAAGCCGTCAGTGCAGAGGGCGAAGTACGTCGTCGGGTGTGGCGTCCACTTATACTGGATTGTCATACCCTCACGTCCGACTATGGGAAAGCCGAGCTGAAAGGAGTCGTAGCCGGTCGCGCAGATCAGGACGTCGAGGTCGATATGCGTGCCGTCGACGAGTTCGACGCCCTTGGGGGTAACACGCTTGATGTGGGTCGGCTGAAAATCAACCTGAGGGAGTGTCAGCATGGAGGGCAGGGGCGGAAATCAAGGCATCCCACGTTGTCCGCGCACAGGGCCTCTAGATAACCTGGTCCCGGGGTCAGCCTTCTGCATGCAATCCCAAAGTCGGGGATCACTGTGCCTCTCAGCCGACCAGTATAAGACAGGGGCTGCTGTGTGCTCACAGAACTCAGCAATCCAGGGCTTCTTGGCGAGCTTCCTGACCATATACGCATGTAACGCGGCGCGACCAGCATGTTGAAGAGAGCTGTCCTTCATTATGATCGGATGCATACTCTGGAACACATGAGCATGCTTTTAATCGCAAGCTCCGATTGCCGTACATTCATATCATTTTCTAGCTCGTGTCTGAACCGCTTGTAGAACGCCGGGTCCTTGAAGAGCTCCTTGTCCTCCTCCGAGAACACATCTATGAGGCGTCTTGAATCAACGACGTCAGCGAGAGTATGCAGCCTACAGTTTTCAGCATCGGGATCCTGCTTCAAGAGCTCCACCATCTTCGCACCCGAAAACGGGATCGAGAGCCACGTCCTTCCGCGCCCAAAGTTCACAATCTTGTTGACCCTGGGTTGGAGAGCAGGCACAGTCTGCGTGGCGCTGGAGCCCTATACGGCCGCCGTCAGCAAAACCACTCTTCGACCAGCCTTGGGACATCCAGCGGACGGCTGTTTCACTTACTACGCCAATGACACCAACACACTTGTCCGCCCAATCGTTCACGTCGTCCTGCCATGGTCTTCCCTTTTCTCCAAAGTCCGTGGTATGGAACAGCTTCCCCCTCGAATTCCTCCAACCCGTCGATCTCAGGCCACTTCCACCGGCTCAGAAGGCCCACGCACGTGAAGAGCAAGTCCGCGGTATCTTCAAATTCCTCGTACTGCTCCTCCGCGTCACTGTCCGGCGCGGGAGTGGTGGGAGGGGATCGTGGTGGAGATCGGGGCGGCATGCTGGGGTCGCGCGGGCGCCGGATGCGGAGGCACCACTTGCCTGTGGGCCCGTCGTAGCGAGCGTGCACGACGCGGTGCTGAAGCTTGATGTAGCGCATGAGCTTGTATTTGTCCACAACTGATTGAAGGTAGGCCAAGATTTCGGGGGCAGGGGCGTAGAATGCGGACCAATCGGTCTAGTGTCGCGGCAGTGAAAACTCGGAACCCACTGCGCCGCTCCATAAATGCATACCTTTTGCTCGAAGCTGCATTGATACTGTTTGATCATCAGCGGAAGCATTGATCTGAATCATGAATGACAGACGTACGCAGTGCGCTGGGGAGTCACAAGCCGCACCTCTTCAAAGATCGTCTTAGCGAGGTCAACGTCGGGGAGCCAGGTGTACTACGTACGGGTATTTGTTGGAAAACCACGTCCCACCTATACCCACATTCTTGTCGTAGATGGTCAAGTGTACATTAGGTATGCGCTGCGGAAAGCTGCGCTATATCTGTCAGTATAAAGCTTCAGATTCAATGTTCCGCGGATGACGTACCGTATTCCTGCGATGATACCGCTGTATCCTGCGCCTATGCAAACGACCTTGATGGGCTTGTGTTTGTCGATAGAGAAGTCTCCGAGTTTGAATGGACGTTCCGGGGCGGTGTTTTCTGGGTGGTTTGGGGTTGGAGTCTCGTCGGGCATATTGATTGATGATGTCAGGCGGCTAGCCTCCTGGACGAGATAGTGTGGAGGGAGTTTGGGCGGGAGATGCACCCTTTCCCATACCGTACTTTACCGTGATGGTAATATACTAGGTGCTCCATCGATGATGTTCACCAAGGAGGCGTCCGACCTAGAGGGTTTCCCAGAGCGGCTCCCGGAGCATCTTATACCTCATGAAGAATCTTTCGTCAACTTTCGGGAGCATTTCAGACTTGCGCTGGCATGCCATGTTGCCGGCGGAGATATCCGAAGGGACATATCCTCCGATCGCGTGACGGTAAACCAGTTACAGAAGGACGTGGGTGTCAGCAGGAAGAACCCGCCGGACGAGGCAAACTATAAACGCCACACAGCTGATTGGAAAACTAAAGCGGGGTTGGAGGTGCTATCGATAATGTGGCCCTTGGAGAGGTTGCCATAAATGATGGTCAAGGAGCTCTTGTAATGTGACATCGTAGAATACCTTAGTAGCCTATCCCTGTAACAAACGTGAGATGTGTGTAAATGTACCAACAGATACGAGGATCTACTGGAACATTCGAGCTCGCAGCTATCTATACCTTGTCTGTGCAAAGTATCTTCTCAATTCACATGGACTCTGTCGCGCTGTGCATCTATCACAGCTGGTGACATTCTGCCCCTAGACGCTGATCCGTCAGCACAGGAACTAGTATTGGCAGTCGTTGTTGGTGCTATAGGTGGATCGCAAGAGTGTCCTTGAGTTAGACATCACGAATATATCGCCGAAACTCAAAACTCACCATTCTTAAGAATGATCGGATGAGTGAGCAACCCCTGGGGAATCAGGCGCTAGGCTAGAAGGTCGGTCAGGTCTCGTTGTACACGGAGTGATACACTTCGAGGACCGTATGAGCGTATTGAGATGTAGAAGCTGTACTGTCTCACTTACCTTCCCCTTCGTCGCTCTGAGACCTGGATCTGCCCGCAGAATTAAATTGAATCATCACCATGGCAAGGTTACGTCGATAAGCAAGAAGAACAGATTGAAGACCGGCTTCTTTGGACCATAGGCGACGGCGGTAACATCTAGGACTGAGTCAAGTAGGTTCAGCAGCAGAAGGAACCTGTAGAGGATATAGATGGGACGAGGATTTTGCCTGCGGCGAATGACTGACACGAAGGTCAATGTCCCTAAAAGCGATCGAGTGAGTGAGTGTACGTGCATAGTGTTCCGTGCGTACCGTTTGCCCATAACCAATAAGCCAGGTTGGCATCCCATGCTAGCGAGCGTGCATTGCTGGATCCAGTATCAGAAGCAGAGCAACGGCACCGGATGTAATGGTGAAACTCCTCTGGGGAAAGCGGTGAACACCGAGCATGATCAAAGAAAGAGTACATACACCTGCAATTCAATTCGTGAGGACAGCGAAACGGGCAACATACGTGCAACGTACCACGTCATTTGACCAGGCGACATCTTGCCAGTCATGGTGACACAGAAGACGGAGTTTCCGAGGGGCAAGGGCTGCACCGAATCTCTGCTTACGGCGATTGCGTATTGCGATGAGAGGGGCTGTTCAGTACAGCGACGCCCTTGAGACTCACGACGTTCACGGCGACGGGTACTATTCCCAGAAGCGCAGCAAGGACTCCGCCCACAATTTGCCATTGCTGACAGCACGTACTCGCAGTGTTGTAAAACCTTTCCTGTGTGAATATGGAACCGTGCTATGTGACGTCATAGGCACAGACCAGCCCAGAGGACACGGTTGACTATCGCAGTGACGTCGTTCAGTATCAAGTATCAAAACAATCCAGCAGCTGGGCCTAGCCGTGAACAAAGCGTTCCAAAGAATCCAAACAGCTCTGCTGTGGTGTCTTGCGCGCGAATGAGAGGTGCCATCGCTATTCTGATAGCTTCTCCAAATTCGTCTTGATGCTTATATTCTGGATATATGGTCGTTGATACCGTAGGATGAGAACTGAGCGTATAACTGGGGTAGGAGGAGGAGGGGGGCGCGAGACGCGACAGGACAGGACAGGGTGACAGGCGATGTGGCTGAGGCGCGTGGTGCAAAGCGCTCAAACAACGTGAACGACCACAACCTCTTCCTTGCCATCTCGGAGTTCCTGCGCGACTGCCGCTTGCTGAAGACGCTCATGCTGTCTGTGCCGAGCGCAAACTGGGCGCAGAAGCGGCTGGGGTAAGATGCAGGCGTGTGGGGCGTGCTCCCGAGCCTGACGCAGCCTGAAGACGACACTCCCAAAGGATTGTCGCTACAAGAAGAACCGTCGACGGATGTGTTTGTCTCTGTATCACCTCGTCTCTTGATTCAGTCGCTGATTGTCTGCGCACAGCAATGCACCCTGGTCTCCCGCCGAACCTGCGGTTCATGGGCCTCGCACAGTTCAATGTAGCGGATGCCGCGGCGGTCGTCGAGGCGGAGTTCCAGACGGTGCATGTGGTGCGAATTGACGAGGACCGCTACATGGTGGAGCGCTTTGAGGACGGCGCGGTGCGCCTGCAGGCGTGGCCTGAGGTGCGCGGGCACTGGAGTGTGCGAAGGGCTGCAATCGTATAGGTGCGAGGACGCGGAGTGGAGGCACCCAAGCGAGTTCCTTTAGGCCCAGGGCACTGGGAGTTTGATATCGGTTGGTGCATATCCGTAGTCCTCGCGTGTGACTGCCTATAGGGCACGCCGGGCATAGATGACGGTTGTGTCTGCCCCAAGCAGACCAATGGCACAGTCGCTGCGTCTTGTTTGGCCCACAGCCGTGTTGCGCCGTAACTCGCATATTCATGAGTGATATGGGCACCGCGCATGTCACTTTTGGTGCAACTGGATGTACGAATGACTGGAGTTTCTGCTTGTTATGACTTTTTTGCGGGCGATTCCCGAGTCCCATGTATACGAGGCTGGGGCCCGTTGGGCCACTGGTGTGGGGCAGCATTCGCTACATTGTGACCACCTGGACGGCCGTGCCTGTGCATACCCGGCTAGGTAAAAGTTGATCAAAACATGCTCACTGATAACGTTCAGCTGTCCACTCGACCAACTCGATGGTTCAGGTCGGCTCCAGCGCGAGGCGTTCCCAAGATCATCATACGCAACTTGCTCTTCTCAAGCCTTGGCAGATACATCGTTACAACGGTGTTACATAACAGGTACATGATTTCGTTCATTTGCTCCGCATTCCTTCGCATAGCTCAATGTGTGGTATAGTTCACTTTCTCGTCTTCTTAGAGCCCTTCGCCCTCTGTCCCAGCCCAGCTACATGCAATATCAATGCGGTGCGGAAGTGTTCCATGAGCAACCAGTCGGAGACGTCCATATAAGGATTTCCCTTGGATTCTGTAGCAGTTGTCCGGCGGGGTTTCGCAGCATCCGTAGGGTGGGGGCTTGCGGCAGTTGTAGGAGGGTTTGCAGCGTCAGGTTTTCCCAATGGAGGCAATAGCTCTGTCTTGATATCCTTAAGGAACGGAGGGATGTCCTTCTCAAAGGTGTAGATCTTTCTGCGGTGATCATCCCGTGGGTCAGGCTAAGGATGGAAGTGAACACATGGTGATGGCATAGACGAGGGACTTGCTCACATAGATGCTGAATTGGTAGTCATCGAAGCATCTGTGAATGTGAACTGCTAACAAGAGCCCATTCGATTGATGGTCTCCAGCACCCATGCTTGTGAGGTACTTTTTCGCCAAATCTACATGCTGCTTCATCACCTTATTCACCGCCTGGACAAGGAAAGAGTTATCAGTAGGGGTATAAGTACGATCACATTGTGGCACTGACTTTATCTCCTAGGTTTCCAACGGGGAATATATGCGCGAACTCGAAGCCAACAAAATCATATCCTCTCACTCGCCTGGGGACAACAGTTCCAGAGGCCCTGCAAGATAGATCTCTATCTCGGACCCATTTCCGAACCCTCCTGCTCTTAGATGCCTCCTATCAGCCTTCGGAAACATGCAAGAGGTCGTCACACACCCTACTTGTCCTATCCGTCTGTCCCAACGTCCCCGTTGTGGGAATAACAGCTTCTTCCTCCTCCTTTTCCCCCTGAACAGAAGTAAGAAAGGTGGATATGATGCGCCCCACGGTGGTGTCGTAAGTGACCAGAGGAGGTTTGCCTAGTCTAGACAATTCATGTTTGCTAAATAGGACATAATGCCCTTCCTCGCATACGGTGTCGTTTGGGAGCTTATGGTTCTTATTCTCATTCATGAGGTACTTCTGTGTTGTTCGTTGACTTTGGTCCACGAGTATATCTCCCAAGGTGCCTTGTGGCAGCCTTTCGAGAGGATTATCGTCGATCGGTACGATGACCCATGACCCGTCACGTTTATCTGCTCGTCGCAAGTGACAACGCTGAATTCAGATTGTCTGAGTAACAGCAATTTGATCCTGTTTACCGTTTGACAAAATCATATCGAGCCACTGGTGCAAAACTTTCCAAGTGATGATCCGTCGTCTTGGCATGTCAAAATTGTTATAGAAACCTACCCTTGCTTCAGCCAAAGTATGATTGCATGACTGACAAAAACATAGTCACCCGCAACAAGGTGCAATGCCCGATGTTCCTCATCGTCTTCGGTTGTTCGCGACGCCCAAATATGAACGTTTCGTTGGTCGAAGTTGATATAGTCCACCTTCCCGAGACCGATTCGCACTGTGTTGTAGTCATATCGCATAGTCGCTAAGAAGCCAGGACAAGATGGAGGGTTTGGAATTTATAAGATACTGTTGCTTGCTTTATATACCTTCATGTGCTGTGGCCATTCAAACGCAGGCATCATTCAGTCGTTGTTGGTGGTGTGGTGCGGGTTGACAGTATTGTTGGTAGATTGCAGTTGAACGTTGAACAACAAAACGTGTAGCGTTGAGTCTGGCGTTTTCGATCTCTTACATCAACAACTTGGAATAAGTCGTCGTCCGACTCGCGGCTCGAGATTTGAACTTCAAGACTCAAGCTCAAGCTCCAAGTGTCGGCCGAGCCGAACAACGAAGTGGCTACAGTACCTATCACGGTGACCCGGTGAGGCCTCACCCTCATGAAAGTGAGAGAGGTTTCGAAGAATGAAAAGGACATGAAACAGCACATCATAGCAGCACACTGTGCTGGGTTGCATTGAGATACAGGTGTAGACAACTCTACCAAGCCAGTGATTGGATGGTGACGGTGATCGAGTTTCAAACACATAATCCAGACAAACTTGCGCGGCGACCTCGGACTGAACAACAGCTACAGCTTTCTGTGTCGGGAATGGAATGCGGTGTACTCACAGGAGGCGTCATATCACGATCTGAGATAACCGAGCTGCATAAAAGGCAGCGGCTGCTAACCAACGGTCTCCAACTTCACTTCCGACTCTCACTTTGTAAGGACGATGGTAAAAGTAGCTTAGTCAGCGCCTTAGTCAGCGTCCCGGAATTCGCCGAAGGACCGTTTTATAGCTGACGCGCCCCGTTGCTCTCGTTGTCTTTCTCCCCATCGTTGTACACCGCTCGCCCTTGCAATATAGAGGCTTTGGCTAGCTTAGTACGGCGTCCGAGAAGACCTTAACCTTTACATCTTTTTAAGCTACCGACCTCGTTAAATCGAGGAGCCCCTTCTCTCTCTCTTGCTTATATCCTCTCTACTGCTTCACTCAACTCTCTCGCAATCCATCTATCCCCAACCCATGTCGACTACGACAACTAAGACCAAAAGACGGGCTCAGCAGACTACGGCCAGCCGACCCGCCACCCGCGCATCCAGCCGAGCTGCGATGCACGTCCAGACCGATACCCGGGACGTCGACGATCGTCGCCCCGAGGACCAGGGTGAGCAAACACCGCCGTATCGCTCACCGAACCCTGATGGTTCTGTTCGCAGAACCCCTTCGCCTCAGCACGTCGAACAAGAACTCGACCCTGGGAGTGCGCCATCTCGGCGCGCACCGTCCCCTGCTCCTTCAGCTCGCTCAGAGACGCGGCGCACGTCCGAAGCAAGTATTCGCGACATGTGCCAGCGGTTCGTCGAGATGATCAACGACCGTCTCGAAGATTCGGACAAAGTCATCCGAAACGCGGCGAATTTCGCCAACACCGCGTTGCGTGACGTCATGGCGGCTCAGCAACGAGCGGCCGAGACCCGCAACCTCACGCGAACAATGTTCGAGAACATCCGAAGGGAATTGGACCGTCTCGGGTACGATCCAGCCGAAGAGGAAGAAGAGGTACGTGACAATGTTCACGGTCCTCGTGCCTCTCCGCATTCCAGTGACCCCAGACAGCCATCGCCGCATATTCGCGACGACGACTACGTCGAGACCATGTCGCTCGATACCATGTTCGCGCCGAGGCAACTGAACGAATCTGACACCCAATACGCCAACCGTGTTTGGCGTCGGGACCAATTCTTGGACCGCCAAGGTATGGAACAACGCCAACGTGAACGTGAGGCTCGCATCACGCAAACGTGGCGCGAGGCAGCAGAACGGCACGGTGGCGATCCGTATGCTAACCAGCCGGCCCAAGGCCCTTATCCAGGACCTCCAGATGGCAATGACGACCCGGATGATGGATCCGCAGGAGGTTCGCGTCGACCACCGTCGCGAGAGCATCACCCACCTGGAGGTCATCCGCGTAGCCAACGTGGAAGTGGAGGTCCCCCGCCGCCGCCTCCGCCATCTGGTGGACCACCTGATGGTGATGGTGGAAGTGATGGGCCGGACGATCATGACGACGAGCGCGATACCGACAATGATGATCAGGACGCGCGCGAGCATCCGCGTCGGGATGAACATCGTTTCACCCGTAGCCCTTCATATCTAGCTAACCGACGTGTACCTTTGTACGATACGCGCGCTGGTAATAGACGAGTTCATGACCCTTACGACCCGGACTACGATGATACCTTCCGGGCTGAAGGTCTTCGAATGATACGAAGATTAGTCCGTGAGAAACTGTCTGAGAGTATGCCTGACAGCAACGCGCTCAAGAACATAAAGAACATACCGACACCATCGCAATACGATGGTACAGATGACTATGAGCAGTTTGAAAACTGGCTCAAGACGCTGCTTCGCTGGATGAGTCTCTTCCGTCTAGGTGGAACAACACTTGACAAGGAACGATTGTATATACTCGGTCAGTTCCTAAAAGGAAAAGCTGCTGACTGGTACAATGATACTATCGACACGCCTACCGCAAACGGAAGGCCCTGGACATTCCTTGATGCACTCTGTGGTCTATTCGACAGATTCTTACACCACGCGACTGCTAGTACAGCAGCCGACAAGTTCTACGCTGCTAAGTACACCAAGGAAGCTGGTGTTAATGGGCTATGGGACTATCTCATTAAGTATGCAGCTCGTATGCCCATACCACCTGACGACTACACGTTCGCACGCGTGTTCACAGAGGCGCTGCCGAGTGACATCGGCGTTCCGCTGTTCCAGGCGAAGAACGTATCGGTTGAGTCGACTCCTCTCCAACGACTCAGACGCCTCGCCCTGCAACAGGAACATAATAACAAGCAGGTCGCGGCCTATCGCGCGAAACATGCAGCGCGAAGTATGTCAGCTATGCCCAGTACTGCGGGTAATGTTACGGCGCGAAACACTGAACGTCGCACCGAGACGAACCATCGCGATAGTCGAGGGCATGGTGCTCAACAGGGAACTCGTAAGTTCATTCGCTTTGTTCGTCGCTCTGATCTATTGGACGCGGTAGCACGCGGCGGAGGCGCACCTCTAGTTCGCCCTAAGGGACTGCAACAGCCCGCCCAGTCTAGTTCGAATGTCCGTGGCAGTGCAGCGCCTGTATCAGGCAACCGTCCGTCGGGCCAGCAGGGTGCGTCACACCATTCCCATTCACATGGTTCATCGCAGCACTCGCGTAAGTGCTTCAACTGTGGCGAAGAGGGACATTTCTCAAAGGACTGTCCCCATCCACCGCGCACCAACTTCCGTGCTGCGCGTATTGTTGATGATCGCGACGATTCCGATTTGAATGACTCAGAACGCCCGTCCGGCAATTCTAGCGAACCGCCTGAGGCTTCGCCGGACACGGCCCAGGACACTCCTGTGTCTGCTGCCGAGGCAGTTATTACCGAAAACCAGGACGAAGTACTCGCCCAGTTGGAGGACGAGTACCTCGCCATGGATGGATCACAGTATGATCCAGACGAGTACATCGCTATGGAGGATGTACTCGAAGAAGACGAGTCGGATGATATTGTCTATTATGGATCGATGCGTCGCATCGATGTGTCACAAGTCGACAATGACCTTGTGGAACACAGTGAAATCTCTCAGGGAGATCGTACGTCTTATGGTCTCCGTGTATTTCACATTCCTCGCAATGTTAGCCTGCAGGATGACCAGGCTGCAAATGCCAGTATCTTCGAGCTTGAGTGGTGTCACGCGCTTAGTAGTGGCGCTGACAACATCGATTTTGAGTCAATAGACAACCTCGCTGTGCACGAGATCTTGCGCAGAGGCCCGGCTATTGAAGCCGTATCCGAGAGCAGCAGTGCATCCTACGAACGTTTCGCGGATGATCTCACTGGCCCTGTCCCAGTGGATACTGCAATAGCAGCTAGATCGGGAGATCTTGATGTGATGTCGATCTCGTCCGACGAGTCAATTCCGCCTCTTGTAGAGGCTCCCGACGCTTATATTCCGAGTCCGGATTTTACTGACGAAGAGACTTATGCTCTTGCACTTACAGGCCGTCTACGCACGCTGAACCGCGAGCTTCAATGGACGCGATACGAGTTGCTTCGCAGCCTCGAGCGCTACCGACCGAGCGTGGAAGACCGTGAACGCATTCGCGAACGAATGCGTGACCAGGATTGGATGGTATGTTCTATGAACATACCAGACTTACCGTCTGACTAGTCAGATGATCCATCGCACGCTACCACCATTGCACTTGCTCAACAAGTGCTCGGAGACGACGCGGACATGCACGATCCGCCTCCGCCATATCCAGCATTGCGAGCAATGTTAGCTCGCGCCGCGCGCATCCCGGATGCGCCTAACTCAGGCACACAGTCCGTAGCAACACGCGCAACCGTGCGACGCACTGTAACGGGCCGCCGGCCAGATCTAACACGGTATGACCAAACTTGTCTTACCGCGTACTTGACAATCAACGGGCTTCAAGCGTTGGTTCTGTTGGATTCTGGAAGTACTACTGACTCGATTAGCCCAGATTTTGCTCGCGTCTCAGGCATACAAGCATTCGAGCTCGAGGCCCAACTCGCCACCCGTACAAATGCCGGTGGACGCATGTCTGGAGGGGGAGGATTTGGACCTATTCGGAATAGAATCAACACGAACGAGCGCGTCCGCAGACCCGCTCGTATCCAGAACGTCTTTATTCGGAATAGGTTCGCCCCCTACAATTTCAGTTCATCTGTCGATACTAATCACGACAGTAACCCATCGCATAGAATCAACACGAACGAGCGCGTCCGCAGACCCGCTCGTATCCAGAACGTCTTCTTGTCGGAAGTACCACCGACGATCGAAGAAGTCGATGCAGCATTGCATCGCGCACAGGTCAACGACGCAGTAGGCCTCGCGGCCGTGCGTCAACTTCAGCAGTGGCGCAGAGTCATCCAATCCACCATGGCCGCCGGGCGACCCCTTTCGGAGACCCAACACGCCTTACAGAACCACTGGGTCGGTCTTCCTGACTGGTACCGCCAGCAGTTTCCCCGCCGTGATCGCCCGCCGACGAACGCTCCAGCTCAAGCACCCCGCGAGGATCCGCCACGCTATGACGATCCGCCCGAGAAGTGGGCATCGTATTTCTCGCGCTATCCCCAAGCACGACTGCCCCGCGGTCTCGTTCGCGACGAGCAGGGGCAAGTTTCGCTCGAACGCGCAAGATTGCACATGTTGATGGTCGGGATCGCTTCACTGCTCACTTCCACTCGTAAGCGCTACAAGCCAGTGATCTTCGATGCACTCGCTGCGCTGTTTTCCGAGCCCCACGTCTACGTCGCGCACCTTCAAGCTGCGCAGGTCGTCCCCGCACCCGAGGTCAACATCACTCCGCTTCCTGAGACGCAGGTCGTGGGTGGACATGTCGCCACGATTGACGTGACGACGCATGCCATCGCTACGCATGCTGCGCACTGCGGCATCACCCCGGAGTTAGTCACCCAGCACCTCAGCCACTGGGCCCGCGATTACTTGGCGACTGGACCACGAACGGCAGAATTAGATCTGACCGTGAATGGAGCCCCGCCGACCGCTGGGACCCCTCAAGGCGAACAGGTCACGCACGAAGGACAACCCGCAACTGGCCACGGTGAGCAGTCCATTCCGAACGTCGCGGCTGACGCAGAGGATATGGTGGTCGAGCCGCTTGGTCAGGACTCGGCGTAATGCCGAGGGATGGTTCGTTCCCTAGTCTATACTACTCCCTTTGACATTTTATGTGCTTGCCGCAGTCGCATTCCGTTGTATCCCTTGCTCGTCCCGCCTCACGCCGACGAGTCTAATACTTAGATTAGTGGTCCAATCACTGTCTACTATGGTTATGTATATGATTTCCTCGTCGACTCTAGAACGCGACGGGTATTTAAACCTATGCATCATTATGCTTAGATGCTATGACCCATGTGCATTGCCCCATATCGACGTCTACGATGTTTTCCTGGAGGGGGAGGATGTAAGGACGATGGTAAAAGTAGCTTAGTCAGCGCCTTAGTCAGCGTCCCGGAATTCGCCGAAGGACCGTTTTATAGCTGACGCGCCCCGTTGCTCTCGTTGTCTTTCTCCCCATCGTTGTACACCGCTCGCCCTTGCAATATAGAGGCTTTGGCTAGCTTAGTACGGCGTCCGAGAAGACCTTAACCTTTACATCGAGAGAAGATAGAGAAAGAGGAGCAAAACAGATTCGACGATTCGTGGATACATGATCACTGAGTCGGAATCGCACACTGGTGGGATACCAGTGGACGTAGGATCCTCAGAGTGGGTCCTTCGGGGGGAGATGTAGCTAGTACACAACAGGCACAACATCTTATTTGAGAGCATACTATTCAGGGGCCACAACTCGGAGGCACAATTGCTACAGTGAGCGATATTGATATGACTGCCAGTATCAGCGTGACGGTGTTAGTCCGTCTCGGACGTAAGACTCCATCTTTACACCTCGAATTACTGTCTTGGAAAGAGGTTCACAGAGGTGTCGATCAATGCCCGAGGTTGCTAGATAGACGGAGCATGGGTACACTCCAAGCTGCGATTTTGTGGAAGTGGGAGTTAACTTGTGTCGAAAGCTAGTACGAGCCGAGAAGTGAAAGCGAGCATGATAACTGATGCCCCGCAGAATGCGTACGACGGGCCTGTTGTCACGAATGAATGACAGTATGCAGCTGCTATAGATAGTATATACAATGTATCATTATGTACTTGATGAAATATATTTGCCTACACATTTGTAACCCAGTTCAACGGCCAGTAGCCCCCAATTAAGTACCAGCATGGGCCACAAGGGGCACGCACACGAGCAAGCGCTGAAATCAACCGGTACAGACCCCCCCAGGCGTGCGAACTGACTCGGGCGTCGGCCGGGCTTCCGAAATAGGCAGCTGCTCGGCGCCTGAGCGATCCTACCCATCGATTCACATCGATCGCTCTTCGTCTTGCTCTGAACCACCGTCGCATCGCTTTACTGCCCTCGTTCACGTCGCCTACGCACTCGCTATGCCTCGCAAGGAACAACAAAGTATCACAACACCAGTACCCATTGAACTGAACAACAATATCACCCTCTACACGACGTATCACAATGATGCATCTGGGGAATACCATACAGTGAAGTGTGACCTTTGTCTTTGTGATAATATTCGGCTGTCGCGTTTTGCCCATCCACTGCCATTCCTACAGCATCGGAATGCCTGTGAGAAGAGGAGAAGGAAGTATCTTGATGCAGCAGAATCATCCGAGTCTGCTGTACCAGTTGAGCAATTAGTGAGTTCTTCATTGGTAGTTATGGGTTGGCAGAGTTGCCTGTACAGGGCAGCAGCTTCTGTGGCATGTTCCCTCTGCTGAACTTGTCAGGGCTGCACATAGTACTCTCCACTGGCATTGTCAGTTGGATATGTAGTACCTCTAGCGTAGTACTGTCCCTCGTGTCAGTACCCCAGGCACATGCGCACAGTCACACGGAAGCACTAGATATTGGGCCAATCCCCAATACCTGTGTTTGGGCAGAGCCTCACCATGGGCCGGCTGTCGGATACAGTGTAGCGTGAAAGTCTTGGGCTAATACCCTTGGGAGGCTGTGAAAGGTGGTAAACGGAAGCTGAGGTGAGTGCCACTGAGCTCGTGTTCTCAGGGGGCTGACAGGCGCAACAGGTCGAGGAGACTGAGCATACCAAGGGCTAGCCAGTGTGGCTGACTGTTGAGTGCAATGAAAGTGGTCGTTATGACCCTGTAGTTGTTACTTGACATGATGCATAAATCACAAGCCTGCAGTTTCTGTGGGGCAGGTACTTCTGTGCTTAGATTCCTGGGAAGGAAAAGAGGTCATCAGAAAGACCAGTAATTATGTAGTGTTAGCTTGTAGTAGGTGATGTGATACGGGGGTATGGCCTATGGCATCACTGAAAAAGAAAACACCACATAATTACTAAGTCTATCTGGAGTTCAAGTTATGTATGTGCTAGCAGAGCATCCCATGACATCTGTCAAACTGGGTAGCAAGTGCTCAATCTAGAAGCCAGTGCCCTATATATGTAGCTCTGCTGATCCATAACACTCAGAATTTGGGATTAATTGGTATTGTAGCTTCAGACTGTTCCAGTTGTGCAGCCACCCTCACCTCATACGCCAAGACATCAGCATCAGCGCCTAGTACAACCTCCTACACCATCACATCGCTCATGGATCACTGTTCACGGCTCTCATCGGCAAAGGTCATGTTCATTGAGTAGTACAGCCTCCACACTACCCCCATCTAGCCCAGAACAAGAGTTGACTGGCATTCAGGAAATTCAACAACCAGATCCAGGAGCTCCTCTGTCTGATCCAAGTCAGCCATTTCCATTCCACATGGAACTCTGTGTCGATTCTAGGGTTGATGGTGGTGCAGAGAAAGATACTTTACCATGTCCTGGAGTTCTCATACACTGGGATGCGGGCTCAATTTGGGAGACATACCCATATGCTTTCCACACCACAAAAGCATCAGGATGGGTCCCTATATCCTACGGGGAAAATGAGAACTCGATACAACTCAGGTCAAACAAGTGCAAGCATCCAGTGGGAGGATCAAGTGGTCATACATGTATTGCATGCCAGACCCTGAGATATAGCCATGAATTTAGAACATTCGTAGAGCATGCTACTGAAGCAAAGCCCAAGACCCCTTGGGACTACCTCAGCCACAAGCAACAGAGACAACTCATGAAGAAGATGAGGGCACAATTAGTGCAACTGAGGACTCAGCTGGCAAATGCAAAGAGGAGCTTAGCAACCGCCAAACACAGAATAGCTGACTATCAAAGAATCATGATGATGTTGGCTACCAATGACTTTGTCTCCTTGCAGAAACTTTTGTCAGTTTCTCTTAGGCATGGGTCCTCTCCAGCTGCCATTGTCACACAGCTTCAAAGGGCTCTGGATGGGCTATACAATCCTTGGTCAGGGTTCACAGATATTGAACTTGATGTCACCTTCATTGCAAAAGCCCTTGGTGGTCAGTGCTTGTTATATGCTCTACAAAAATCCCATGGGCTACCCTCCTATAGGACAGTGCAAAGACATTCTCCAATCCACAGACTCGTAGTCTCTATCGGTAAACCATCAGAACATGAGTTCAATACCAACATTCATGCATTCCTAAATCCTGACATAAAACCCAAACCCAATTCTTTCAAGACACCCATAGGGAAATCCATTATCCCTGGGAATGTCCTCATGTTTGATGGTATTGCCCTGGAAGGTCGCTGCCGATATTGTCCAAAGAGGGACCAGGTCATGGGCTTCTGTAGGGAGCATAGTCAACATCTTTCCATGACCTGTGATTCTGTTGAAACTATTGAAGGATACAGAGATCTAGTGGATAAGGGTAAACTCTGCTATGGAAGTGAGGCCACCTGTGTCGCTATTGCACCATATGCACAAAGTGACCACTACACTCCTGTTCCCCTTGTCCTGTCACCATCAGATAAGACTGAAAAGGGTGCAGAGCTCAAGACATAGATTCAGGATCTGTTGCACAGCTGGGAAAGTCATGAATATGGGGCAGCATCTCATGGCCCTATTTGGGCACTAGCAAGTGATGGGGACTCATCCTACCGCTTGGCAAAACATCTCCTGTGTATGACAACCAAGCTAGATGATAGTAGTCCACTGGGTCAGAAGCTGGGTAAGTATCATTACACAGGACAGGTTTGAAATTAATCTGACCAATTTTTCTACAGCAAACATGCCTGGTCTGAACACTTACACCTCCACAAGTTGTTGAAATGAATTCACACTCTAGTACTGGTTGGATGGTGTAATGGTAACACCTCCCGGCGCTTATGGGATGACCTGGGTTCAATCCCCAGTCTGACCAACTTTTCGTGTTTCAACAAAAGTGGGATCACAGGCACCTGCGACCCTAAGCATATATTCAAATGTTTTGGGACACTTTTGAGGAGCCCAAAAGGTATCAGCATCTTTGGCAACCATATCACCAGAGGCCATGTCCATGAGCTACTCTGTGAGCTACCAGGCATTGTTGAACAATAGAGAGCGCCTAACTAGGCAGCCGAGTTCACACACCGGTACTCCGGGTAACAGGAGTAACACATGCATTGTAGATAGAATCACATGCATCGGGATTGGTACTATACAGTAGCTTAGTCAGACGGTCTCCTACATGTATATAAGGACCCCTGTAGCGTAGTACAATCCCAAGTCGCTCAACAGCAACTTTGTGTGCATCAAGCCTCACAGCTCAACAACCAGGTAAGCTAGCGTCCCGCTACACTGCGTAAGAGTAGCCTGCTCGTCAGGTTATGAGCCCTGAACACTGTGCGGTACTGCGCCTTTATGGCTGCGTCCGCTGCGGGTCAGGTTAGCTTGCCTGGACGTCGCCCTTAGGGGCTTTGACGTCAGGGGGAGACTTTGCGCCTACATGGCTGCAGGTCGGGCACAGCATAGCTGTTGCCATCCCAAACAATGAGTCCAGCGTGGTGTCAGCGCCGTTCCGGCAGCATAAGTCAGAGCGCTGATAATGCGTTCACAGAACCTTATCAACAACCGCTCTACCACCACCTAAACCAACAAAAAATGTCGAACTCTCTCCAGAACCTCGTCCCCGTCCTTGACGGATCGAACTACCGCCGTTGGGCCGATCTGATGAAAGCCTACTTGCAGTCGCAAGGTGTCTGGATTCTCATTGAGTTGCCTGACGGTTTCGATGAGCCTGTTTTGGCTTCGGACGGAGCAAACCGCTCAGAAGTTCTCGATTGGATGCAGATGCAATCCAAGGCTATGGGCAGCATTCGCTTGCGCCTAAGCGTCGAGGTCTCGCAGCTTGTCAGGACAAAGACAACTGCAAAGTCAATCTGGAATACCCTGAAAGGGCTCTACGGAGGGACTAGCGCCATGGGGGCTTTCGCCTTCTTCAAGGCAGCTGTAAACGTCCGTATTCCGGCCAACGAGCACCCCGGCCCTGCGATCTCAAAGATCCAGAGCAATCTCGACGAGCTCGATGGAGCCGGCCTCTCTCTGCCGCCGCAGATGAGAACCCTGATTATTTTGGGGGCCGCTCCACCTCGGTATGAGACAGCTATCCAGCTGGCCCTCAACAAGATTGAGATCAAGGATCTCACACCGAGCAGTGCCCAGGACGCCCTAACCGCCTCCTGGGAACAGTCGAAGAACAAGGGGCAACAGTCCGCCCAGAAAATCTCTGCTATCAAGCAGAAGAAGGGCAACCCATCCTTCTCGCAGCAGCAGCGCCCTGAGGGCAGCAGCAGCGCGGGTAAGAAGGAGTGGAAGGACAAGGGCAAGGAGAAAGCAAAGGGCTTTACTCCTAGGGGAAAGCGCGGCGGTAAAAACCGTGGTAAGCCGCATTCGCACGACGAGCACGCAGAAATGCACATTGCCGACACCGTGTCGATCCCCGCCCCGACAACCAGCACAGTCGTCGAGTTAGCGCCTTCGGGCAGCAGGACTCGGAAGGTCGCAGCACCTGCCCCCAACAAGGGCAAGAAGCGCGCCCGCGGTGACTGGCTCGGAGAGGCCCTCCAGCTCGCAAAGGACCTGGACGTCGCTGGCACGCCGGAGACAATCCGCGCGCTGAAGGAAGTCGTGAGCTCCACTCACATCGAAGAAGTCCCCTCGGACACCGAGTCGCGCGCCTCAAAGCGCAGCAAGCTCAGTGACGACGACATGGCCGATCGCATCGACGAGGTCATGCGCGATGAATACATCAGCGAGGACGACGACTTCCGCGACGCCGAAGAGAAGTCCATCGTCTGGGCAACAGACGAAGAAGACATCGACGCGCACGACGCCGAGCTAAACGGCATGATAGCGCAGGCCGCGGGCCTTGCGCCCCCTATCGTCGACGAAAGCTTTCGGAACCCATTAACGGGTGAGCTCCGCTGCATGGAGCCATATGATGGCTACGACGACTGGGGTAATGAGTATGTCACTCAAATTCCTAACCCTATGCAAGTTACTAACAGCGCTTTGACAGCCGCTTCTAACTTGCACAACGGCGCTCGGACATTAGTTAATGTACTTGGTAGCGGCTTAAAAATTATACAATGTATTCATTCGCGCGATTACGCTGCGTGCTCACGTTGTAAGGGAAAAGGAAAAAGTCGCTTTTCAGCGAATGAGTGGCTACTGGACTCAGGTGCATCTTTGCACATTACAAATGACATAAGAGACTTCTCAGAATTCGGGTATCTCCAGACTCCTATCCGTACTCAAACGGCACAACAAGGAGCGGTAGGAAGCATAATTGCTAAAGGAACTGTGTTCCTAAACTACCAAATAGACGAACAATGGCTGCAGACGCGCCTATATCCTGTCTATTACATGGAGAATTGCTCGGCTCGTCTCTTGTCATTGGGGATGTTCCTCCAAGACGGACTAGACTTGCGCGCAACAGCGCAGCATATCAGTCTGTATGAACCAGGAGCGCGGAAACCTCTATTTAGGTTTACACCGCAGCACCCGGATACTACCACCTTCACCCTCGTGGCTGAATCGGGTGAAAACGTTCAGAACATTTATGTGAACGTAAATGAAGTCGATTATTCGACTATGCATCGCCGTTTTGCGCACCCTTCTAAGGACGTGCTTGCAAAGGCGAAGGAGCATACATCTGGGTTTCCCAGAAAGGTGGAGATTCCTAAGGACTCACCAATATGCCAAGGATGTGCAAAAGGGAAAATGCACTCTAAGTCTTTCCCGCCGTCCAACTACCGGGCAAAGGTACCGTTTGAACTTATTCATTCGGACTTAAAATCCTTCCCAGTAGATTCCTATCATAAGTACAAGTACTACATACTGTACTATGATGACGCTTCATCGCACGCGTGGACGGTAAATCTGCGCAAGAAATCTGCAGCAATTACAGCCACAAGGCAATTCCTAGCCATGGTAAAAACTAAATATGGAAAGACAGTGCAGAAGTGGTTGTCTGATGCAGGAGGAGAATACGTCTCCGCTGCATTCAAAGACCTTCTAAAGGATAATGGCATAGAGATCCTTCAGAGCTCGCCGCATACTCCTCAGGAGAATGGCAGAGCTGAGCGTTTCAATAGGACGCTCATGGACAAAGCAGAGGCAATGCGCCATGATGCTTGTCTACCTCCATCCTGGTGGGAATTCGCCGTGGATCATGCAGTCCATGTTTACAACAGGACGCCAATTCGTCGCCTTAATTGGCTTACCCCCTACGAATTGATAAACGGCGAGCCGCCATCTGTGGCGCACCTGCGCGTTTTCGGCTGCGGTGCGTACGTCTTTATACCCAAGGACGTTAGAAAAAACGGTCTATCGCCCAAATCGGAGCTGATGATTTACCTTGGGGGAGATGGCTCTACAGAGCGCACTGGCGGATGGCTCTTCATGAGAGCACCAGATAATGTTTTGTTCAGATCATCCACCGCGATGTTTGACGAAACAATGTTTCCTAAGTGCCCCTTGACAAATCGTCGGGGTACAACTCGAGTTTGGCCACCTCGAGAAGAAATGATCCCAGAAAATCAACCAAATACCACACCTCAGGTAGATGAGGATGACGATGATGATCATCCAAAACATCACCTTCCTAAAAGGGGAAACGGTCATGTTCATGACGATGAGCAGGAGCTGCAGGATGCGCCCGTAGACCCAATACCGCCGCCCCATGCACCGGTAGAACACCCTGCGCCCCCAGTGGAGCCGCGACGTTCAGCAAGGGAGCGGAGACCAGTAACTCGTAGAGGTAATGTCTATGGAGAGCAGCGGAAGCCCCAAGACATAGTAAAGGACATCGAAAATCAGGGGAGATGGAAAAAGATGGTCGGTGAGGATGCGGGTAGCTCCCCGTACCAAAACCGGACCACAAAGGCAGCAAAGACAACAGGTTCCCGGACCTAGTTCTGCGCCAAATCCTCCTCCACGCGACGAACCTGTCGAGTCCGCCCCATCCGATGAGGATGAAGCGCAAAGCGCTGAGTTACTACTGGCAGAATTAATGCCGGAAGGGGGAGTTAAGTTAGTCGAGTTGCTGCTTGCAAAAGCGCTACCCACCCTCGACAACGATCTACCAGACGGGACCAGCCCGAGAGAATGGTCATTCCGCGATATACTAAAGCTACCTAAAAGGAGCTTGGAGGAGTGGATGGCAGCGTGTCGCGAAGAACTTGAGGCACTTCGCAAAACGCAATGTCTATGAAACTGGTTGACCGTCCTAAGGGACGAAAGGTCACTAAAAACCGCTGGGTATTCGACGTCAAAACAGACGTCGTAAAAAGGCCAGATTGGTCGCCAAGGGTTACTCCCAGATTGAAGGCCTTGACTATGATCAGGTCTTCTCTCCAGTCGTACGCTTTGAGACTGTACGCCTAATCCTCGCCTTAGCTGCGCTTGAGGATATGCACGTCTCCGGACTAGACGTCCGTAATGCCTATCTCTATGGCAAGCTCGACGAGGAAATTATATGGAGCAGCCTGAAGGCTTTGCAGTACCAGGCCAAGAGCACAAAGTACTCCGGTTACTTCGCGCTCTCTATGGACTTAAGCAGGCAGGGCTTGCGTGGTGGCGCACCCTCAATGAGTCCCTAAAGGAACTTGGCTGTAAACGCCTCGTATCCGATGCCGGAATATTCGTCTATAGGACAAAAGATGGTCGCTTCGTGCTGATCATTGTCTATGTAGACGATGCCATATTTTGTGGCAAGATAAGACCCTAGTCCTTTCATTAAAGGACCGCTTCATGAAGAAGTGGGAGTGTCGCGACTTAGGCGACGTCAAGGAATTTCTGCGCATGCGCATAACTCGGAAAGGCCGCGAAATCCATTTGGATCAATGCGCCTACCTTGAGAAAGTGCTGCAGCGCTGTGGCATGCAGAACGCTAAATCTGCGCCAACTCCACTCCCTGCTGGATACAAGCCTGTTGCCAATACTGGCACAGCTGACCCAGCGCTTCGAAGCAAGTACCAGACCGTCATCGGTTCCTTGCTATACCTAATGCTTGGAACTCGACCTGACATTTGCTACGCCGTGACATTACTTGCGCAATTTGCAGCAAATCCGTCACAGGACCATTTAAACAGAGCGCTGTATATCTGCCGCTATTTAATTGGTACAAAATCCTATGCGCTAGTCATGAAGGACAAAGCGGCAATGGATTATTGGCGTGCACTGACTCTGACTGGGCAGACAGCCCAGAAGCCAGAAAGTCACGGTCTGGGCACTTCTTAAAGTTCGCGAACGGCGCGTTCA
>JABYQK010000120.1:0-113043 GCA_022606075.1 Fomitopsis betulina
TTTCCTGTGTGCCTAACAGGACTCCCTCAGCAGTTCCCTCAGAGGTTCGTTCACTGCCTTTATAGCCACTTCCAATTCACTCCTTCAATAGCAGGGAGCATCTCAGAAGTAGCAGTTCTGCACATGAAGATCGGAAACCACGAGGAGAAAGTGGTGTTTACTGTCACGGACATCGGTCCGGAAGACGTAATCTTAGGCTTGGACTGGCTGCGCGAACACAACCCCGAAATCGACTGGGAGCAAGGGTCCTTTAAACTCTCCCGTTGTCCGGATACGTGTCGGACAGAACCTATAGAACCTCAGTGGACTGCCAGTGCCACCTCAGGGAAGAGGCGACGGGCTAAGAGGACCTCTAAGGTTGAGAAGGGCCAAATACGGGCTAAGGTGCTACCTGAGGAGGACTCAGAGCCCGAAGTCGACATTGATTGGAATGAGGAAGACCTCCTGGAAGCTTGGGAGCGCGGAGTGACTCTGCCGAACGCTCCAAAACTTTACATTGCCGCAGGACACACGTACTCGCAAGCCCTGGCAGAAGAGGCATTCCTCAAGAGAGAAGTCAAAAGTGTGGATCAGATGGTGCCAGAGAAATATCACGACTTCCTCGATATCTTCTCCAAAGAAGCCTCAGAACGATTACCCGAGCATAAGTCCTATGATCATGCTATTGAACTGGTCCCCAATGCCAAGATGTTCCACTCTAAGGTTTACCCCCTAGCTCCAAAAGAACAAGTGGCACTAGACGAGTTCCTCAAGGAGCAGTTAGCGAAAGGCTATATACGGAAATCCAAATCACCGATATCCTCCCCTTTCTTCTTCATCAAGAAGAAAACCGGTGATCTACGCCCAGTGCAGGACTACCGTCGACTCAATGCGATCACTGTAAAGAATCGCTACCCTCTACCGCTCATCTCGGAACTCACAGACCGTCTACGAAATGCCACCATCTTCACCAAGTTTGACATCCGTTGGGGTTACAACAACATCCGGATCAAAGCAGGAGACGAATGGAAAGCCGCGTTTGTGACCAATCGAGGCTTGTACGAACCTCGGGTCATGTTTTTCGGGCTCACCAACTCCCCGGCCACCTTCCAGAATGTAATGAACGATATCTTCAGAGATCTCATTACAGAAGGAAAGATTACGGTCTATCTCGACGACATCCTCATCTTCTCCACCGATCAGCAGGAGCACGACCGAGTTACACGAGAAGTGCTCAAACGATTGAAGGAGAATGATCTCTTCCTTAAACCAGAGAAGTGTGAATGGGATGTGCCAGAAACCGAATACCTCGGGATGATTGTCGGCGGGGGAAAGGTTCGCATGGACCCGGTCAAAGTCAGTGGTGTTGCGAACTGGCCCACTCCCACCAATGTCAAGGGGGTCCAGTAATTCAGGGGATTTGCCAATTTCTATCGTCGCTTTATCCAGGATTTTGCCAAAATCACTCGACCCCTGGACAACCTGACCAAGAAGGACATACCCTGGCACTGGGGTGAAGAGGAGCAAAAAGCCTTTGACGAGCTCAAAAAGTGTTTCACGTCAACGCCCATCCTGGCTATCTACGACCCCAGCCGAGAAACGCGAATTGAAGTAGACGCCTCAGGGTTTGCAACGGGTGGTGTCCTCAGTCAGAAGCAAGACGATGGGAAGTGGCATCCAGTGGCTTTCCGCTCCCATGGAATGGACTCGGCACAGCGAAACTACGAGATCTATGACAAGGAGATGTTGGCTATCATTGAGGCACTCGAGGACTGGCGCCACTACCTCGAAGGACTACCGTCGCAGTTCGAGATTCTCTCCGACCACAAGAACCTCAAATACTGGCGAACAGCACAACATCTCACGCGTCGGCAAGCCCAATGGGCCTTATACCTGTCACGGTTCGACTTTGTCATCACGCATAAAGCGGGCAAATCCAATGGACGGGCAGACGCACTCTCCCGGCGGGTCGACCTTCAAGTCAATGACGAAGACGACAACCTCGACCAGGTGGTCTTAAAGCCTTCGCAGTTTAAGGTCGCAGCGAATCAACGAGGCCACGCTGCGGTCATACCGGACACAGCCATCCTCCGTCGCATACGCACCTGCTCCGACAAGGACCAAATAGTTGCCGAGGCTCTCGAGAAGATTCAGGATCTTGGACCTCCACGCCTTCAACGAGATTTCACCGAGTGGAATGCTGAACAGGGTCTCCTGTTGTTTAGGGGGTGCATCTATGTACCAAAGGACGTGACACTTCGTCGCGACATTGTCCAAATGCACCATGATGCCCCGGCGGCCGGTCACCCCGGTCGGGCAAAAACACTCGAGTTGGTATCCAGGAACTATTGGTGGCCAGGGATGACCAAGTTTATCAACGACTATGTCGACACCTGCGATGTGTGCAACCGAACCAAGACCTTCCCGGCAAAACCCCAAGGACCTCTCAAGCCAAACGAGATTCCGGAAGGACCTTGGCAAGTCATGACCACTGATATGATCGTAGGGTTGCCTAAATCGCAAGGGTTCGACTCAATCCTTGTTGTTGTTGACCGGTTTACAAAGCAGGCACATTTCATCCCCTGCCATGAGACACTCACTGCCGAAGGTGCGGCGGAACTCTACATTCGCGACATATTCCGACACCACGGGGTTCCAGCCAAAGTAATCTCCGATCGAGGCCCCCAGTTCGCATCGAAGTACCTTCAAGCCATCTACAGGGGCCTGGGGATCAAACCAGCCTTGTCCACAGTGTTTCATCCACAGACAGACGGACAAACGGAGCGACTCAATCAGGAAGTGGAACAGTACCTGCGTGCCTTTGTCAACCACCGACAGGATGACTGGGCTAAACACCTGCCCATAGCAGAGTTCGCATTAAACAACCGAGTACACTCTGCTACTGGTCACTCGCCGTTCTTCATGCTGATGGGATATCACCCATCGGCCATGGCACCTCCGGCCCCATGTCCACAGTCCCTGCAGCCGAGAAACGCCTCTCCCTGCTTGAAGAAGTCCGTCGTGACTGCCAAGCATCCCTCGAGTTAGCAGCTGAACGGATGAAACGGTACTATGACCGGCAGGTACAGGAAGCACCAATATTCCAACCAGGCGACAAAGTGTGGCTGGATGCTCGAAACCTCAAAATTCGGCAACCAAGTCGAAAGCTTAGCCCTAAGCGACTTGGACCCTACAAGGTCATTCGCCGCACTGGTGACCTGGATTACGAGCTGAAACTACCCCCATCCGTACCTGTCCACCCAGTGTTTCACGTGTCACTGCTCAGCCCGTACAAGAACAGCCCTATCCCAGGGCGAATGCCCACAGAACCTCCACCAATTGAAGTCGAAGGAGAGGAGGAATACGAGGTTGAGCAGATCAAGGACTCACACATTTTCAGACGGCAACTCCAATACTTGGTCAAGTGGAAAGGCTATGACGACTCGCACACATCCTGGGAACCGGCATGCAACATGGCCAATGCTCGTCGCCTAGTAGAGGCATTCCATCACCAGCACCCATCCGCCCCACGCCGTGTGTCGGCAACGGTTTTTGGAGCCCTGCAGTTCAAGCCAGTCCCAGAACCCCTGACATCAGTTCACCATCGGTCGGGTTGGGAACTTGGGCTGGGCGCCACGCATGAGGTCATGCGCCCTTGGGAGGGGGGTACTGTCACGAGTTGACGAAAGCGCCCAGCGCTCGGCGTACCCTCGGCCTTCGGTCCACCCTCGGCCTTCGGGCACAGCCTCGGACATCGGCCAAAGCCTCGCGACCTTGTCCATCATGCCAAGACAGTTCCACAATATTCCACACCCTTCCGATCCAATCACAACGCTCTGCGCACAGACCATTGTAGATAGCTTGCCCTAAACACGGGCTGTATATAAAGACCACCCCCTGCTCCCCTAGAGACTCAGTTTCGACCTCTTGTCTCTAGGTGAGCAGGGTGCCCCCTGTACCAGTTTCTTCTACACTAATGTATACTTGTCTCTAGCCCTAAGGTTGAGTCCCTGACTCCCTTTCAGTTTCAGATAAGAATCAGTAAGTCGAACGTCCCGGGTCTGAAGTAGATTGTTAGGCTGTGACTAGACCTTAGGTCGTCACAGTCGTTGTGTCGGCACAGTCGAATTCTCGACGCCGCAGGAGCCGCTAGTCAAGCGGTACAGAAAGGTCACAAAGGACCTAACGAGCATAGCCAACGGGGGCTATTTGGACTGGATAGTTTTGTAGACAGGTCGGCGTACCTAGCGTTTTTGTTGCACATATCACTGGAATATCATTTAAGTCAAGCATCACATTGTGGCTTCGTCTGAGCAAGAGCTAGACGACAATCTAGAAGCAGAAGCACCAGAAGAAGAAACACCCTACAACTGTAGAGGTCTTCAACATTTATTCGACGTCACAGAACTAAGAGACTATCATTATCGGCCTGAAGCAACCAACTACAACTTCTGGCCGTGTGATACAAGAATCTGTGCGAATAGGTGGTCGGGTACATATATCAGAAGTAACGACTTTGGTATCCCAGTTGACCACTGGCAAGAAGACGATTCTTACTCTGTTTTTGCTTCTTTAAGCTTCTTTGAGGGTTCTGAACCTGAACCGCAACATCTTGCATCTATCCCAGAGTACGGGTCTCCGTCTATCCCCGGCTCTCGAGCACAATCTCCTTCTCCCATCGTTTCCCCAGTACATCTTTCTCCATCGTTTGCTCCTACTACTTTACCATCAGATCTATCGAATCTCTTCGAAGAGGACGACGTAGAGGAGCTTCTAGCACCGTCTCAAGAAGAAGCAGAGGAAAGTCTATCGTCTGACCTTGCTTTTGTTCTTGAAAGTTTACCACCGCCCTCCGTTTCTGAAGAAGTCTCAGACTTCTTCGAATTTCATATTCTCACCGCCAACATGTCGGACATGAAGGCTGACAGTATCCCTGTCCTTAAAAAGTCTTCGGACTACAAGGTGTGGTCGAGCCAGATGCTCGGCTACCTAACGTTTATCGAGGCCGATGACGCCCTCCAAGCTGGTGACCTCACCAAGGCAGACTACAAGAAGGCTAACGCCCGCGCTAAGGGTGTGATCCTCATGCGCACGGACAACAGTTTCCACCACCTTCTCTATGAGAAGGATGCAGATGGTAATGAGGTCATGAAATCGGCAAAGGACATGTGGGCAGCTCTCAAGTCGCATTTTGGTACCCTGGACGCAGCATACGTTTGGTCGCAGTTCTCGGCTCTCATCAAGTCGAGAGAAATGGACGACAACAAGCCAATGCAGGATCAGATTTCGAAGATCCAAACTGTACTCAAGGACATCGTCAACGGCGGCATTAAGCTGGACGAGCCAACTCAGGCTCTCCTCCTGATGTCAAAAATCCCGGAAAGCTACTCGACAATGGTGTCGGCCATCATGGCGACTACTGTTCTCAAGGAGCTGAAGATTGAGACCCTTGTTGAAGGAGTGAATTGGAAGTAGCTATAAAGGCAGTGAACGAACCTCTGAGGGAACTGCTGAGGGAGTCCTGTTAGGCACACAGGAAAGCAGAGGAAGGAACGATACATTAGAGGGCGTATCCAGCCCAGTATATATACATGTGTGAGACCATCACCTGATGGTCGAGTCATGATGAGTCATAAGCGTAATCTACGTGAGTCATCGTTAGTAAGACGGAATCCGGAACTCCAGGTAACCGGTAATATCATATGCTTAAGGAGCGGAGGCCCGGATGTCCGGTATCTAATCTACTGAGATAGGACGAGAGATAATCGAGTCCTATAGATAAGATAAAGAGCGAAAGAGAGTAAGCGTACAATACAGTACTCAGCGTTGCAGAACATAATACAAGTCCATACCAGGCAAGCCTGATAAGATAACGCCTGAAATGGTAGAAGTTCAACACTCCCACTTGTTCAAGACGCTATGACCATGCCAGTTGACGTTCGAAGTTTCTCTATTCCAGAGAGTGGAACGTTCTTGGTCAACGCATCTGCAAGCTGGTCTTCGCTCGCAACAAAGAAGATATCGGTTTCTCCCTTCTCGTAGAATTCTCGAATGAAGTGATACCGTATTTCGATGTGTTTTGTGCGGCGGTCCACGGCAGGATTAACCGCAAGGAAAATGCTTCCTTGATTGTCCAGACACAAAGGAGTGGGAGCAGTCATGTTGTCACCAAGCTCCTGTCCGAAGTTCCTAAGCCAAGCCATTTGACGACATGCATCAGAGGCTGCTTTATACTCTGCTTCTGTTGAAGAGAGGGAAACAGTGGGTTGGCGTCTGGAAACCCAAGAAACGACACAATTGGCCATGAGGAACACAAAGCCGCTTGTGGAGTGCCTATCATCGTGATCTTCTGCCCAGTCCGAGTCTGAATAGGCAATTAACCCGGAGTTGGAATCACCGTCATAACAAAGCGCATAGTCTTTTGTTCCCCTTAGGTAGCGCAAGACATATTGTGCGAGGCGCATGTGATGCTTCGACGGGTTCGAGGCAAACTTGGCGAGTCTCGTTATGGAAAAAGCGAGATCAGGCCGTGTACCGAGCATAGCATACATGATGCTACCAATGACGCTCTGGTACTCTGTACGGAATGCATCCGTTGCAGTTTCCATGTTCTTCTCCAAAACTGAACCAGCAGGTAGAGGTGTCTTTGCAGGTTTGCAATTAGACATTTGGAACCTCTCCAAAACGGTCTGAACGTATTCAGATTGGTCGACTAGGATCTGTCGCTTTTGACGATCACGACGAATCCTGAGTCCTAAGAAACGCTCCACTGGTCCAAGATCGGTCATCTGGTACTCCTTCTTGAGATGATTCTTTATTTGTTCAATGAACGGTTTAGAATCTCCAAGGAGTAATAAGTCGTCTACATAGAGGACTACATAGCAGACTTGACCGTTACTTTTACTGGAGTAAACGTAAACTCCTGCATCCGAATATGTCCGTATGAACCCTTGGTTTAGAAGAGTTCGGTGGATCTTAGCGTTCCATTGACGTGACGCTTGCTTAAGACCATAGATGGCCTTCTTGAGGAGGCAGACCCAATCCTCCTTGCCTGGAACTACCCAGCCTTCAGGTTGTTCCATGTAGATTTCCTCATCGAGTTCTCCGTTGAGGAAGGCTGTCTTGACATCCATCGAGTCCATCTCCCAATCTTCTAGTGCGGCATGCGCAAACATGTATCTCAAAGACTCAAAATGAGCGACTGGAGAGAATGTCTCGTGGTAGTCTTCACCCCAGACTTGAGTGAAGCCTTTGGCTACTAACCGGGCCTTGTACCGACCATCATGCTTTCGCGCATACACCCATCTATTCTTGACTATCTTCCTGTTCTTGGGACGGGGAACCAAGATCCAGGTGCCGTTCTGCTCATGAGACTTCATTTCAGAGCCTTCGGCAGCATGCCAGTGGTCCCACTCAGCGGATTTCCTTGCGTCTGAACGCGAGGTAGGAACCGATTCAGAGTAATTGGCTTCCTTGAGAGCCTGCAGTATCATAAACGCTTCCGCTCGCTGATCTCCATGAGTATCAGTTCGTCGGTCGATCCGAGCCGGAGGCTCATCACCATAAACGTTGTCCCTATTCCTGTTCGGGTTCCTCCCAGCATTCTCTCGACGAGGGCGAGTATATACTGGCTGAGGAGGTTGAACAGGTTGAGGACGTTCTGCAGGTTCAGGGAGCTCTCTCTCAGGTTCTCCCACTGGTTCCGGTTCGTCGATGTCCTCATAAACATCTTCGCTCTCTACCGGTAGAGGAAGTGGAATTTCGATCTGTTCCTCGTCATCATCCTCAGAATCAGAGTCTACAGGATCGAATAGTGGCGGACCCAGAGTCTTCGGGTTAGCCAAATCCTTACGTGCCGGAAAGGAATCTTCATCGAAGGTCACATCACGAGACACAACGATCCGTCGACTGGAGGCATCCCAGAACTTGTAGCCCTTGGAGCCTTGCTCATATCCAACGAAGATCATCTCGATTGCCTTTTTATCGAGTTTCCCTTGTCTTCGTTCCTTTGGCACATGCACGAATGCCTTGCAACCGAATACTCTAAAGTATGAGATATCTGGGACCGTGCCATCCCAGAGAGTTATCGGGCATTGCCACTTAAGGCGTCGCATAGGCTGACGATTGTAAATATGGACTGCAGATTCAACCGCTAGCTGCCAAAAACCGTGGCTTAGGCCTGCATGATGCAGCATTGCCATAGCCTTCTCCATGATTGTGCGATTCCAGCGTTCAGGTCGCCCATTTTGCTGAGGCGAGTGCGCAACCGTCTTCTGATGAACAATCCCATAGGATTTCAGACGGGCCGTGAAAGCGTCAGATGTATATTCCCCCCCTCGATCCGAGCGTACATTGATGAGTTTATAACCAGTAACATTCTCAGCCCATGCCTTAAAGTCCTCGAACGCTTGGATCGATTCAGACTTATGACGCAGGTAATAGGCACGTCCAAGACTCGAAAAGTCATCAAGGAACGTAATGAAGTACCGGTATCCACTGTTGATTGCTTGAGTACGCATAGGACCATCTTCGTCAGTGTGAACCAACTCAAGAGGCTTTGTAGCTCGTTTGGAAGACGCGGGGAATGGGGCGCGATGAGACTTGCCCCATTGACAACCTTCACAAGGGGATTGATCCTCAACCCCCACTGGATCGACACCCTTGGTATGATTAGGTAATCGGCGAATAACTTCCTTGGACGGATGCCCCATCCGGCAATGCCAGGTACGAAAAGGGGTAGACAGCTGTGCTGCCGTTTTCTTGTCCAGGACGTCCATAAACGAAAAGTACAAGTTGTTTAGGAAGTTGTACGGTGCTTCCATCACAACGTTGCCAGAAACTTTGCCATGCAAAAACGGTTGGTCATAGATGACCATCTGACCTGAACCTTGAACGAGCGTATGTCCAGATTTCTCCACAATACCAGTAGAAAACAAACAGCCAGAGGCCTGAGGAATGTATGCAACATTAGATATAGTAATCATCATGCGCTCCTTGCCAACTGTTGTTAAACCTTTGATGGTGCCAGAACCTAGTGCTTCTATCTTAGCATTTCCTGCTGTACCAAAAACGACGGGAACCGTATACGGCTTGTAATCCAAGAAGTATTCCATAGAATTGACGACCGTCTGACTTGCACCTGAATCCATGAGCCATGCAATGCGCTTGAATTGATGCGAATGAGTTTTGTTCACACCTGGGCAATAAAACGACGAGCTCAATTGTGCGGATCCAGCGTCAGCAGACGCGCCATTATGTACAACAAGAGAAGAAGCGACTAAAGAACCAGCAGTCCGAGGGGGACAGACTCTACATGAAGGGTCCGTACAAGCCGTGTACTTAACCTCCTCGACCTCCACCACCGAAGCACCTTGACCGTTTGACGAGGACGAACCGGACTGAGTGACCTTTGTACCATCCGTGGTAGTGTGAACGACTACCGTGTTCGCCTTTTTACCGTTGCCTTTGCCGTTGCCACCCTTGCCTTTCCCTTTGCCCTTGTCTGTGGCCTTCTGTGGGCGCAAGTGTGGGTACTTGGTCCAGCATTGGTCCGAACCATGTTTCTTGCCGCAGTGAGAGCAAGGACCTTGACCGTGATGCACCTTTACCTGGGAAGTCTTTGAAGCAGACTGTCCCATACCGGACCGGCGGAGAGATTCCTCGGAGAGAATTTTGCTCACGAGGGTCTCAATCTTCAGCTCCTTGAGAACGGTGGTTGCCATGATGGCTGACACCATTGTCGAGTAGCTTTCCGGGATTTTTGACATCAGGAGGAGAGCCTGAGTTGGCTCATCCAGCTTAATGCCGCCGTTGACGATGTCCTTAAGTACGGTTTGGATCTTCGAAATTTGATCCTGCATCGGCTTGTTATCGTCCATCTCTCTCGACTTGATGAGAGCCGAGAACTGCGACCAAACGTATGCTGCGTCCGGGGTACCAAAATGCGACTTGAGAGCTGCCCACATGTCCTTTGCCGATTTCATGACCTCATTACCATCTGCATCCTTCTCATAGAGAAGGTGGTGGAAACTGTTGTCCGTGCGCATGAGGATCACACCCTTAGCGCGGGCGTTAGCCTTCTTGTAGTCTGCCTTGGTGAGGTCACCAGCTTGGAGGGCGTCATCGGCCTCGATAAACGTTAGGTAGCCGAGCATCTGGCTCGACCACACCTTGTAGTCCGAAGACTTTTTAAGGACAGGGATACTGTCAGCCTTCATGTCCGACATGTTGGCGGTGAGAATATGAAATTCGAAGAAGTCTGAGACTTCTTCAGAAACGGAGGGCGGTGGTAAACTTTCAAGAACAAAAGCGAGGTCAGACGATAGACTTTCCTCTGCTTCTTCTTGAGACGGTGCTAGAAGCTCCTCTACGTCGTCTTCTTCGAAGAGATTCGATAGATCTGACGGTAAAGTAGTAGGAGCAAACGATGGAGAAAGATGTACTGGAGAAACGATGGGAGAAGGGGATTGTGCTCGAGAGCCGGGGATAGACGGAGATCCGTACTCTGGGATAGATGCAAGATGTTGCGGTTCAGGTTTAGAACCCTCAAAGAAGCTTAAAGAAGCGAAAACAGAATAAGAATTGTCTTCTTGCCAGTGGTCAACTGGGATACCCCAGCCTGTGTCTCTGATGTATGGACCAGACCACCTATTCGCACAGACTGTGGTGTTACACGGCCAGAACTTATATTCAGTTTCTTCAGGCCGGTAGTGATAGTCCCTTAGTTCAGTGACGTCGAATAAATGCTGAAGACCTCTACAGTTGTAGGGTGTTTCTTCTTCTGATGCTTCTGCTTCTAAATTGTCGTCTAGCTCTTGCTCAGACGAAGCCACAATGTGATGCTTGACTTATATGATATTCCAGTGATGTATGCAATAAAAACGCTAGGTACGCCGACCTAATCTACAAAACTATCCAGTCCAAGTAGCCCCCGTTGGCTATGCTCGTTAGGTCCTTCGTGACCTTTCTATATCACTTGACGAGCGGCTCCTGCGGCGTCGAGAATTCGACTGTGCCGACGCAACGGCAAGCCCACGAGATGCTGTCTCGCTGCTGCTTAGACCACTGGTTGGCCTTGTCGAAGTTGTCGCTGACCCAGTTGAGCTGGTCTGCGAAGCGGTGGAGAGCGCGCTGGGAGTCTCCAAGAAGCGACTCGAAGAGGTACTTCTTGTCGAAGATTGCTTGGTAGCGCTCGATGGTGGCGCTAACCTTCTTCTCGAGAATCCCAACAACTTCTTCGGTTGACTTCTTCTTGAAGTCGGGGAGCGGGCGAGGAGCGGGTGCTGAAAGGCGTTCAGCAAGTGGGCGCGGCTGAGCGGCGGGGTTGGAGCGGACAGGAGCGGGGAGCGGGTGTGACTGGAATCACAAAAACGTTAGATACAAGATCGAACTTGATGCGGGTAGAGTCGGCGTCAACGGACCTTTCTCTCAGGTCTCGTTGGAGGATAAACTTTTTGCAAACGGCGCGAAGGCCCACTGGAAATCCGATCCTTCAGTGCTTTTGGCACTTCAGGTCGTCAAACGCTGAGTCTACTGAGAGACTAGCAGAACTGCTACGCTTACTCCTAGGAGCGTAGTCTTCAAGATCCTGCAGGGATAAAACAACTAGGTGTGCGCGTGTAGCGCAGGGCTCATAACCTGTTGAAGGAGTGAATTGGAAGTAGCTATAAAGGCAGTGAACAAACCTCTGAGGGAACTGCTGAGGGAGTCCTGTTAGGCACACAGGAAAGCAGAGGAAGGAACGATACATTAGAGGGCGTATCCAGCCCAGTATATATACATGTGTGAGACCATCACCTGATGGTCGAGTCATGATGAGTCATAAGCGTAATCTACGTGAGTCATCGTTAGTAAGACGGAATCCGGAACTCCAGGTAACCGGTAATATCATATGCTTAAGGAGCGGAGGCCCGGATGTCCGGTATCTAATCTACTGAGATAGGACGAGAGATAATCGAGTCCTATAGATAAGATAAAGAGCGAAAGAGAGTAAGCGTACAATACAGTACTCAGCGTTGCAGAACATAATACAAGTCCATACCAGGCAAGCCTGATAAGATAACGCCTGAAATGGTAGAAGTTCAACAACCCTCGTGAGCAAAATTCTCTCCGAGGAATCTCTCCGCCGGTCCGGTATGGGACAGTCTGCTTCAAAGACTTCCCAGGTAAAGGTGCATCACGGTCAAGGTCCTTGCTCTCACTGCGGCAAGAAACACGGTTCGGACCAATGCTGGACTAAGTACCCACACTTGCGCCCACAGAAGGCCACAGACAAGGGCAAAGGGAAAGGCAAGGGTGGCAACGGCAAAGGCAACGGTAAAAAGGCGAACACGGTAGTCGTTCACACTAACACGGACGGTACAAAGGTCACTCAATCCGGTTCGTCCTCGTCTAACGGTCAAGGTGCTTCGGTGGTGGAGGTCGAGGAGGTTAAGTACACTGCTTGTACGGACCCTTCATGTAGAGTCTGTCCCCCTCGGACTGCTGGTTCTTTAGTCGCTTCTTCTCTTGTTGTACATAATGGCGCGTCTGCTGACGCTGGATCCGCACAATTGAGCTCGTCGTTTTATTACCCTGGTGTGAATAAGACTCATTCACATCAATTCAAGCGTATTGCATGGCTCATGGATTCAGGTGCAAGTCAGACGGTCGTCAATTCTATGGAATACTTCTGGGATTACAAGCGGTATACGGTTCCCGTCATTTTTGGTACAGCAGGAAATGCTAAGATAGAAGCACTAGGCTCTGGCACCATGAAAGGTTTAACAACAGTCGGCAAGGAGCGCATGATGATTACCATATCTAATGTCGCATATATTCCTCAGGCCTCTGGCTGTTTGTTTTCTACTGGTATTGTGGAGAAATCAGGACATACGCTCGTTCAAGGTTCAGGTCAGATGGTCATCTATGACCAACCGTTTTTGCATGGCAAAGTTTCTGGCAATGTTGTGATGGAAGCACCGTACAACTTCCTAAACAACTTGTATTTTTCGTTTATGGACGTCCTGGACAGGAAAACGGCAGCACTGCTGTCTACCCCTTTTCGTACCTGGCATCGCCGGATGGGGCATCCATCCAAGGAAGTTATTCGCCAATTACCTGATCATACCAAGGGTGTCGATCCAGTGGGGGTTGAGGATCAATCCCCTTGTGAAGGTTGTCAATGGGGCAAGTCTCATCGCGCTCCATTCCCTGCGTCTTCAAAACGCGCTACAAAGCCTCTCGAGTTGGTTCACACTGACGAAGATGGTCCTATGCGTACTCAAGCAATCAATGGTGGATACCGGTACTTCATTACGTTCCTAGATGACTTTTCGAGTCTTGGACATGCCTATTACCTGCGTCACAAGTCTGAATCGATTCAAGTGTTCGAGGACTTTAAAGCATGGGCAGAAAATGTAACTGGTAACAAAATTATCCACGTACGCTCGGATCGAGGGGGGAATACACATCTGACGCTTTCACGGCCCGTCTGAAATCCTATGGGATTGTTCATCAGAAGACGGTTGCGCACTCGCCTCAGCAAAATGGGCGAGCTGAACGCTGGAATCGCACGATCATGGAGAAGGCTATGGCAATGCTGCATCATGCAGGCCTAAGCCACGGTTTTTGGCAGCTATCGGTTGAATCTGCCGTCCATATATACAATCGCCAGCCTATGCGACGCCTTAAGTGGCAATGCCCGATAACTCTCTGGGATGGCACGGTCCCAGATATCTCATACTTCAGAGTATTCGGTTGCAAGGCATTCGTGCATGTGCCAAAGGAACGGAGACAAGGGAAACTCGATAAAAAGGCAATCGAGATGATCTTTGTTGGATATGAGCAAGGCTCCAAGGGCTACAAGTTCTGGGATGCCTCCAGTCGACGGATCGTTGTGTCTCGTGATGTGACCTTCGATGAAGATTCCTTTCCGGCACGTAAGGATTTGGCTAACCCGAAGACTCTGGGTCCGCCATTATTCGATCCTGTAGACTCTGATTCTGAGGATGATGATGAGGAACAGATCGAAATTCCACTTCCTCTACCAGTAGAGAGCGAAGATGTTTATGAGGACATCGACGAACCGGAACCAGTGGGAGAACCTGAGAGAGAGCTCCCTGAACCTGCAGAACGTCCTCAACCTGTTCAACCTCCTCAGCCAGTATATACTCGCCCTCGTCGAGAGAATGCTGGGAGGAACCCGAACAGGAATAGGGACAACGTTTATGGTGATGAGCCTCCGGCTCGGATCGACCGACGAACTGATACTCATGGAGATCAGCGAGCGGAAGCGTTTATGATACTGCAGGCTCTCAAGGAAGCCAATTACTCTGAATTGGTTCCTACCTCGCATTCAGATGCAAGGAAATCCGCTGAGTGGGACCACTGGCATGCTGCCGAAGGCTCTGAAATGAAGTCTCATGAGCAGAATGGCACCTGGATCTTGGTTTCCCCGTCCCAAGAACAGGAAGATTGTCAAGAATAGATGGGTGTACGCGCGAAAGCATGATGGTCGGTACAAGGCCCGGTTAGTAGCCAAAGGCTTCACTCAAGTCTGGGGTGAAGACTACCACGAGACATTCTCTCCAGTCGCTCGTTTTGAGTCTTTGAGATATATGTTTGCACATGCTGCACTCGAAGACTGGGAGATGGACTCGATGGACGTTAAGACAGCCTTCCTCAACGGTGAACTCGAAGAGGAAATCTACATGGAACAGCCAGAAGGATGGGTAGTTCCAGGCAAGGAGGATTGGGTCTGCCTCCTCAAGAAGGCCATCTATGGTCTTAAGCAAGTGTCACGTCAATGGAACGCTAAGATCCACCGAACTCTTCTGAACCAAGGGTTCATACAGACATATTCGGATGCAGGAGTCTACGTTTACTCCAGTAAAACCAACGGTCAAGTCTGCTATGTAGTTCTCTATGTAGACGACTTATTACTTCTTGGAGACTCTAAACCGTTCATTGAACAAATAAAGAATCATCTCAAGAAGGAGTACCAGATGACCGATCTTGGACCAGTAGAGTGTTTCTTAGGACTTAGGATTCGTCGTGATCGCCAAAAGCGACAGATTCTAGTCGATCAATCTGAATACGTTCAGACCGTTTTGGAGAGGTTCCAAATGTCTAACTGCAAACCTGCAAAGACACCTCTACCTGCTGGGTCAGTTTTGGAGAAGAACACGGAAACTCCAATGGATGCATTCCGTACAGAGTACCAGAGCATTAATTGGTAGCATCATGTATGCTATGCTCGGTACACGGCCTGATCTCGCTTTTTCCATAACGAGACTCACCAAGTTTGCCTCGAACCCGTCGAAGCATCACATGCGCCTTGCACAATATGTCTTGCGCTACCTAAGGGGAACAAAGGACTATGCGCTTTGTTACGACGGTGATTCCAACTCCGGGTTAATTGCCTATTCAGACTCGGACTGGGCAGAAGATCATGACGATAGGCACTCCACAAGTGGCTTTGTATTCCTCATGGCCAATTGTGTCGTTTCTTGGGTTTCCAGACGCCAACCCACTGTTTCCCTCTCTTCAACAGAAGCAGAGTACAAAGCAGCCTCTGATGCATGTCGTCAAATGGCTTGGCTTAGGAACTTCGGACAGGAGCTTGGTGACAACATGACCGCTCCCACTCCCTTGTGTCTGGACAACCAAGGAAGCATTTTCCTTGCGGTAAATCCTGCCGTGGACCGCCACACAAAACACATCGAAATACGGTATCACTTCATTCGAGAATTCTAAGAGAAGGGTGAAACCGATATCTTCTTTGTTGCGAGCGAAGACCAGCTTGCAGATGCGTTGACCAAGAATGTTCCCCTCTCTAGAATAGAGAAACTTCGAACGTCAACTGGCATGGTCATAGCGTCTTGAACAAGTGGGAGTGTCGAACTTCTACCATTTCAGGCGTCATCTTATCAGGCTTGCCTGGTATGGACTTATATTGTGTTCTGCAACGCTACGTACCGTACTGTACGCATACTCTCTTTCGCTCTTTATCTTATCTATAGGACTCGATTATCTCTCGTCCTATCTCAGTAGATTAGATACCGGACATCCGGGCCTCCGCTCCTTAGCATATGATATTACCGGTTACCTGGAGTTCCGGATTCCGTCTTACTAACGATGACTCATGTAGATTACGCTCATGACTCATCATGACTCGACCATCAGGTGATGGTCTCACACATGTATATATACTGGGCTGGATACACCCTCTAATGTATTGTTCCTTCCACTGCTTTCCTGTGTGCCTAACAGGACTCCCTCTAGCAGCTTCCCTCACAGGTTCGTTCATCGCCTTTACAGCCACTCCAATTCACTCCTTCAACAATTCGAAGAGGTATTTCTTGTCAAAGATCGCTTGGTAGCACTCGATAGTGGTGCTAACCTTCTTTTCGAGGATCCCGACGACTTCTTTGGTTGACTTCTTCTTGCAGTCAGGAAGCGGGCGAGGAGCGGGTGCTGAAAGACGTTCAGCAAGTGGGCGCGGCTGGGCGGCGGGGTTGGAGCGGACAGGAGCAGGGAGCGGATGTGACTGGAATCACAAAAACGTTAGATACAAGATCAAACTTGATGTGGGTAGAGTCGGCGTCAACGGACCTTTCTCTCAGGTCTCATTGGAGGATAAACTTTTTGCAAACGGCGCGAAGGCCCACTGGAAATACGATCCTTCAGTGCTTTGGGCACTTCAGGTTGTCAAACACTGAGTCTCTGATAAGACTAGCAAAACACTACACTTACTCCTAGGAGCGTAGTCTTCAAGATCCTGCAGGGATAAAAACAACTAGGTTTGTGCGTATAGTGCACGGCTCATAACCTGTTGAAGGAGTGAATTGGAAGTGGCTGTAAAGGCTGTGAACAAACCTGTGAGGGAAAACTGCTGAGGGAACCCGTCAGACACACGGGAGAGCAGAGGAAGGAACAATACATTAGAGGGCGTATCCAGCCCAGTATATATACATGTGTGAGACCATCACCTGATGGTCGAGTCATGCTGAGTCATTAGCATAATCTATGTGAGTCAGCATTAGTAAGATGGAAGACCGGAACTCCAGGTAACCGGCAGTATCATATGCTAAGGAGTGGAGGCCCAGGCATCCAGTATCTAATCTACTGAGATAAGACGAGAGATAATCAAGTCCTATAGATAAGATAAAGAGCAAAAAGAGAGGAAGCGTAGAGTACGGTACATAGCGTTGCAGAACACAATACAAGTCCATACCAGGTAAGCCTGATAAGATAACACCTGAAATGGTAGAAGTTCAACAGCTGCATCTTCTCTCAACACAACGGACATTGAGGAAGAGATGGAGCTGGACTCTTGAGGGAGAGCAACGGCGCACAAACTCCAAGGTGAGTGCCCAGGTACCTAGCAGGTGTGTTGTCTCTCATGTTCATAGCTTGTGCTTGTGTTGGATATGTGATGTATGGCTTGTATTTGATGTTCTGTATTACTAGTGCACACATTATGGATGGATATCTGGCTATAACAAATTGTGTGACTGAAACTGAGTGAATTACAAACCATCTACTACTTGAGAAAACAAATACAAGGCAGCTGTGATGTTCAGAATGGTATTATTGGCAATGTACAAGCAGTGCTGGAGGATATATTGTACTAACTTCAGCCATGCTCAAGAACATACATTGAAAGCTAGACAATCAAGCAAGCAAAAGCGACCAAACTGGATACTTGAGAGCTGCAGGATCTACCATTTTGCTTTTTGTGCAAGCAAAGCAGTTTATTGGCAAGGCTTTGATGAAAGGGACTTACGTTGCCAAGGAGATTGGTTCAAAAAGGCTTGAATTGCCTTGTTATGGAGTTGCTCAGCTAAGAAGGCCATTCTAGCCTTGTCAAGGTAAATCAATTTTTCCTGATGTGACATTGATGTAATACGTCAGTACACAGCCCTTTGTCAGCAGGGACATAGATTTTCCCTGTGTGGTAGATGATACCCGCCTCCTCTTCCCATTCGAGGAGTCCATTTGTCAGCTTATGCGGCCCATGCTCTTTCAAGGCTTTCAGCCCTGCAAGTACTTTGGCTTCGTGCATGCTTGCTTGACGAAGTCGATCCTCTAGTGGGGTGACCACCTCTGTATGGTCCGCAGAGATTTTTGCGAACCACTCGGGTTTTAGCACAATCTGACCCTGATTATCCTCCTCATCCGTTACTTGGAGAGAAGGGATACGTGACAGGGATTCGGTCCGAGTGTTCGTCTTTCCAGGTTTATGTGTCAGGAATAAATTGAATCTAGACAATCAAATGACCCACTGTGCCTGCCTCCGAGTCAGGTTCTGGGAAGTACACCAATACTCCAGATTCTGATGATCGGTGATGATCTCAAAGGGTTCTGGAAGACCTTCTAGGTAATGTCTCCAGTCCTCAAGTGCATGTATGATGGCCAACATCTCTTGGTCGTAGATATCGTAATTTCTTTCCGCATCTGCCATTGTCTGGGACCGATATGCAATAGGCTGCCACAGACCGTCTGGTAGCTTCTGCTAGATGACTCCTCCTGTTAAGTACCCTGATGTGTCTACTTCTACATGTGTTGGATGATCTGGTTCCCACGTGACTAGTATGGGTTCCGAGATGAATGTGTCTTTCAATGTTTTGAAGGCCTCTCTCTGCTCTGGACCCCAGTGCCAAGGGGTATCCTTCTTAGTCATGTTGTTCAGGGGATGTGCTGTTCGGGCAAAGTCTTTGATAAAGTGGCGGTAGAAATTGGCAAACCCAAGGAATCCTTGATTCTTGGGTGCCGGCCACTCGGCAATAGCCTTGACTTTTACTTCGTCCATGCGCACCGTCCCTTCACTAATGACTAGGCCTAGTTACTCTACGCTCGTCTGCTTGAATTCGCACTTCTTGGGTCATAAGAACAAGTCGTGTTCATTAAGCTGGTGGAGGACTTTGCGTACTACATTGTGATGATCCTCCAGGTCCTTCCTGTATATCAAGATGTCATCTAGATATACAGCCACCTTCCCGTCTGCGACTAGATTGACGAAGATGGAATTCATAAGCGACTGGAACATCGCAGGGGAACCGAAGAACATGACTTTTGGTTCAAACAGTCCTCAGTTAGTGACAAAGGTGGCTTTCAATTCATCACCTTCCTTGATACGTATGTTGTTATATCCCCAGTGTACGTCAAACTTGGCGAAGTACCTGGCTTGGCACAATCGATTGATGATATCCAATGCGAGCAGTAGTGGGTAGTGGTTCTTTATGGTGATATCGTTGAGCTTTTAATAATCCTGAACCATATGGAGCTTGCCATTCTTCTTTTTGACAAAGAAGACAGGTGACACAAGAGGGGACTTGGAAGGTATGATGTATCCCTTCCGCAGATTCTCCTCTAGGAACTTGTCTAGCTCTCCTTGCTCGTTCACTGGCATTGGATATACCTTAGTGCAAATACTTTCCGGTGCGTCAGGTTTCAGATCAATGGTGTGATCTCATGGCTGATGCTCGGGGAGTTGTTCCAACTCCTGTTCAGAGAAGACTTTGGCATAGTCCCAATACTGCTCAGGGACCATCTCCTTGAACACCTTTTTTGCCTTTCCTTGGTGTGCTTGGGCTGCTAGCTGGGTTGAGTACGTAACTCCAGCGCAACACCAAAGCTCCTCGGATACTTCTTCTAACACTCCGCGCTTTTTCCATTCGCACCGGAGTTTCCTTGTCCCACTGATTTTCTGGAAAAGGGGCTCAGATGCATTGTCTTCTGGTAGAACCTCCTCAGGTTCTCCTTCAAACATGATCTTCCCCTCTTTCCAATCAATCGTAGGGTTTACTTCTCGTAGCCACAGGATACTCAGAATCACATCTTCTGTACTAACATTTGTAACGAGAAATTATACTAACTCATCGAAGTTACCTACTTGCAAGCACAACTTAGCTACATGAGTAATAGTACCAGCTTTGTTCCTTGAACCATCTATGTTATACAAAACTATAGGATGTTTCATAAGCTTGGTGACCACATTATTTTTATGTACAAAAGTAGATGAAATGAATATACCCGTAGCACCTGAATCAATCATAGCAGCTATGGTTTTCTTAGTAGATAGTCCAGAAATATTGACGTCAACTCAAAAATGTGTATCACGATTCTCAGACTCAGATATTGTACAACTGCGGATGCTACCAAAGAATGTCCAATATTGTTCATGCAACCACGGGGTTGCTGCTACTCTGTGTGGTCAATCTAAAAAAACTTCTTCATCGCCTCAATCTGCTTCTCCAGTGCCTTCTGCTGCTCAACGAGTCGAGCGATGAAGTCGGGATCCACTGTTGCAGTGGTGGCTAATGTTGATGCATCTTGCTCCTTTGCAGGAGTAGACTCAGCCGAGTTGTGTGCTGCCTGTATCTGCGGTGAATTGAGCTGAAGGATATTGAAGTCCTCCTCCGTGACTGATGACGAGGTAGCCGCTGCCTTGACCCGTTTGGGCAGCCCGAAGTATTGGTGCATGCACACCGTGCTCTTGTGACCTGTGCCCAGGCAATGGTCACAGATCTCACGTTTGTGTCCGCCGTCCTTCTTTGTGTGCAACTTGGAGCCACATCCGAAGCACCGTCCGTTCATCTCCTTGAGGAAGTCCTGCCTGGTCTTCCCATTGCCCCTGGACACATCTATGTCCATGGTGGGGGTGGAGAACGGATATGCCGAAGTTGTTGTATGAGGTGTGAACGTGGTACCAGTGGAGTGTCCTTGCTCCTGTGCCTTTTCGGCCTTATGCTGGTGCATGCGTGTATCGAAGTCTGTGGCGACTGTGATGAGTTCATTGTTACAAGCGTCGGGGTACGCCCTTATCCATTTTCTATCACGTGATGTCTCTGCTCGACCGGATCCTCTCCCGGCCCGGTCTGTACTATACTTAGACAGGGACTGGTGCGGTACGCACCTAGGACGCTTCCCATTCGCCATCCGCTATATCCCTCACCTTCCCCATGACTCGTTCCCGCGGACTCTGACTCATCCCCTTCTCATGACCCCTAGGGTTCTCCCTACCTTTCCCTGCTTTCCCCCTATTGGCCCCACACTGAGCTCAACCTCGGCGACCCTGCCCTGAACCATAGAGACGCCCTAGGTCTCTCGTGTATATATACTGCAGTTGGTAGATGGTCGAAGTCCCAACTTCGACCTGGTTTAATCTATACTCAACCTTCACTCGCATCCCCTGCAGTGAAGCCTCTGAGTTAGCCGACATCAGACTCAAGCTCGCTCGATCCTGGTGGTAGCATTGTGCTCCCAGGCATCTATCGTCACTCTCATCGAAGGACAGGGTTTCCTTCGTGTAGCTCGCTAGGCCCAGGTAGGTAAGTCCTAGGGGTTAGGTTGACTGACTATTTGTGTAATAGGTCAGTGGTCTCCAGAGTCGACCTTAGCCGAGTTAGCGCGAGTCGTCGCGTAACATTAGGTCGAAGTTACAACCCTCCCCACCTGCCCAGGTGTAGGGATACCCATCCCCGCCCCTGTGTTCCCTTTTCCCCAGAAGAACTCGCTCTATCCAGAGGAGTTAAAGCCGACGAAGACCGGCTCCAGGCACCATTCCTATTCGCACCAAGGTCGACGCGGGAAGCGTAGGGCTCCCACTACTCAAGGACCTCTGGTGGAATACCGAAACCAAGCTCTTCCAGTTTGAAGAGAAGGGAGAGTTCCGCGACGTCGAACTCCAGAAAGAAGACAACAAGGACCTAAGTTGGTCCTGGTTTCCAGAAGATTGGACAACCTCACAGAAGCAGAAAGACACCAGAACAACACTCGAACAGCATGCGCAGACAGCATTCGATCACGTACGATCGCTCACCAGACAGGCTAGGAAGCCTACCCCGAGAACCTCCCCCGTTGTCAGCCCGACAATCACCCGAGAAGTTTCATTGGAAGCCGCAGTTTCTCCGACATCCCCGCAATACGTCGGATCACCTCTTGCTTCGACCTCAGTCATCGCACCAGTACCCACTCCGCTTGAAGAGGAGTCAACCAGAGCACTCGAGCAGTACCTCGAAGGAACCCACATCTCGACACATTCCCCAGCCACTCCTCGCACTCCCAGTCCATCCCCATCCACAATGTCTACTCCATCATTCACCCCTCAGGAGTTTGCGACAGCAATGGCGGAGGTCCTTCGAACCCAGACCCAGTTCAAAGGAAAGATCGATATCAAATCCCCCGATCCGTTTGAAGGTCACTCCGACGATGCCCAGGCATTTATTGACCGCATCCTAAACTACTTCGAGGCTGTGGGTAACACCGGAGCCTCGGACCAGTCCAAGATCGCATATGCCTTCAGTCTCATGAGAGGAAGCGCAGTGAACTTCCGAGACTTGTATTACCAGAAGGCAACCGAAGCACGTCGTATTAGAGAAAAAGTCTATGACTCTTGGGACGACTTCGAGAAGGATCTCTTCAAGGAATTCCCAGTCGTCGACAACAAGACCAAGTGGCTGATGCAACTCCTCCACTACACACAAGGCAGACGAAACATCCCAGACTTCCTCACGACTTTCCAAGCGCTTGCCCTGCGAGCTGGACTAAAGGACGCGATCACCGACAGCAATGGCAAAGTCACAGACCCCAGGAACTATGAGCAACTCCTTGCTTTCTTCCTGGGAGCGTTAAACCCGAAGCTCGTCGAGCGACTTATGAATCAAGTCGGCATGCCTGTTACCATGGAAGGATGGTACGAACGAGCTCGTCGACTCGACGCATACGCGAACTTCGGAGCAATGGCTTCGAACAATAATCACCGATCGAACAACCACACCTCGAACCCATACGGACGGGTAGACGAACCCATGGACATCGACCGAGTCACTGTTCCTCAAGAAGTGAGGGACCAACGCATGAGAGAAGGGCTTTGCCTTCTCTGTGGCAAGAAGGGCCACTACGCTCGCGAACACAAGGATCGCGATGGATTCCAACAACGACGAGGCCAAGGAGGACCTCGACCTCAGCAATTTGAACGACGAACCCAAGAAGGGTCTCGTCAACAGCAACCCGAACGACAAGGTCAAGGACGACCTTACCAGCAGCAACCTCGTGCACGGATCGTAGACATCAACGACGATGTTCCACTTTCAGTTGCACCTCCCATCGATGCCCGATCCCAAATCAAGGCACTTCGACTCCAGATGAGTGATGCAGATTGGGACAAAGTCATGCTGGATTTTACCTAGGGTCCCCCGAGCCTGCGCAGGTCGGACCCCGAATCATCTCTCTCTCCCGCACAGTGTATGGTAGCATAGAATCGAAATCACTTTTTCTACCTATCACTGTGCACGGACGACGAGAGAAAGCCGCAGAAACCGAAGCCCTCATTGACAGTGGAGCAATGGAGTGCCTCGTTAGCCCCGAACTCGTCAAGCGAGTTGGGATGACCCTCATTCCTCTTGAACGACCCATCATCCTTCGGAATGCCGATGAAACTGAAAATTCCCAAGGACGAATCACTCATTACGTCGCACTGAAGTACCGCTGGAAAGGAGCTACTCGACTGCGAGTACAGAAGGCCTACGTGGCATCGATCGGACAACACGAAGTCATCCTCGGGATGACCTGGCTTCAGAAGGAAAACCCCGCGGTCGATTGGAAGACCGGGAACCTCATCGTACGACGCATTGGCGCCACACCGAAGCCTGAACCACCTCCACCGTCTTGGAGGGGCACGCTGGAACGTCTTCAACGTTCACCATCGCCCGCTTATCAGAAGCCAGACCCAGACCCACCCAGGCCAACACCCTGGCCGACGTCTCTACTTCAGCCACCATCATTGAAGAAGAAGAAGAAGAAGCCGCGCAAACGAACGCGCAGAACCCCACAGGATCTATTGGATGATCCCGTACCCGAGCTACCCTCCCACCCAGTGATGGGACCAACCAACCAACAGAAGAGAACTCCCCGCGCAACGGTAGAGGAAGTGCCAGATTTAGACGATCTGCCGCTAGGGACCTCTCGCACCGTGACCCCAGGACAGACCCCAGAACCCGTGTTGGACCGAGAAGATCCACCACCACCGCTAGCAACGGATCCCAATGATGACGATGAGGAAGATGAGAAACTCTTCTCGTATGAAGAAGGAAGGGACCTCCTTACTGCTTATTCCCACATCGAACCACCCCTTACGAAGGAAGAGACGTCTCTTCACCACGGTACCACTCCATCGACACCGGTCAATCGCTACCTGAAAACGCGCAGTGGGAAGTTGATTCCCATGGCGTTCTCATTCGGAAAAGTCACCACGTCCACCGAGCTTGCGCAAGCCGCGCACGCCAAGGATAAGGAGAAGACACTGGAAGAAATGATTCCCCCCTACCTCCACGATCTCCTTCCCGCTTTCGACAAAGGCACGGCATCTCGACTCCCGATGCACACGGAGTATGATCACGAGATCAAGCTGAAACCAGGCTTTGAGTCAATGAAAGCACAGGTTTACCCCTTGGCACCGGCACAACGTACCGAACTCGAGAAGTTCATCCAGGAAAACGAGTCGAAAGGCTATATCCGACCGTCGAAATCCCCCGTCGCTTCCCCGTTCTTCTTTGTAGGAAAGAAGGACGGCTCGTATCGACCCTGTCAGGACTATCGCACGCTAAACGCAAACACCATCAAGGACCGATACCCCCTCCCTCTCATCACGGATCTCATGGAGAAGATGAAGGGGGCACGATACTTCACAAAGATGGATCTTCGCGCTGGATACAACAACGTCCGAATCAAGGAAGGGGACGAATGGAAAGCCGCTTTCATCGTTCCCGGCACCGACCATGGTCCACCGCGTCTCTACGAGCCTACCGTCATGTTCTTCGGACTCTGCAACTCGCCCGCCACATTCCAGCGAATGATGAACACGATCTTCGCGGATATGATGCAAGAAGGATGGATGGTCATTTACATGGATGACATCCTAATCTTCTCTGCAGACTTGAAGGAACATCAGCAGCGAACACGCCGAGTAATCGAACGACTCCGCGAACATGACCTGTACCTCAAACCAGAGAAATGCTACTTCGACGTCACAGAAGTGGAATTTCTGGGACTCATCCTCCGACCCAACGCTATCGCCATGGACCCTGTAAAGGTAGAAGGAGTTACGGGCTGGAAACCCCCGACGTGTCTCAAGGAGACCCGTTCATTCCTGGGTTTCGCCAACTTCTACCGCCGGTTTATCTCCCACTTTTCGGAACGCGCTCGACCCCTAGTCGACCTAACCAAGAAAGATGTCCGGTGGCACTGGGACAATGAACAGCAGAAGGCATTCGAAGACATCAAGGCAGAATTCACCCGCGCCCCAGTATTACTCATGCCCCAGGACGGCAAGCCATTCTCGCTCGAAACTGACGCCTCGAAGTTTGCGACCGGTGGAGTCCTCCGACAACAGGATGAAAACGGAGACTGGCACCCCTGCGGATTCATCTCCCAGTCGCTCAACCCTGCCGAACGAAACTACGAGATTTACGACCGAGAACTGCTCGCCATCATTCGAGGATTGGAAGCTTGGAGACATCTACTCCTGGGTGCTCCTCACCCGATCCAAATTCTTTGCGACCACAAGAATCTTGGATACTGGCGCACTGCGCAGAAACTTAATCGCCGGCAAGCGAGATGGGCCCTCTTCCTATCAGAATTCGACTACGAACTCATCCACGTCCCGGGGACAAAGATGGTTCAATCCGACGCTCTGTCACGGCGATCTGATCACGACCCAGGAGATAACGACAATGAGGACATGCTGGTCCTACCCGATGCGCGCTTCGCTAGAAACCTATCCGTCTACCGGACGATGATGACCGAGACTTTCGAAGAAGACACTGTCCTCACGGTTGACGACCCCAGCTATGTCAGGACCGTCAACCTGGAGCTTCGCGAACGAATTCGCGATTGTCACATCAGAGAACCCATAGTACGGGACACCATCACCGCACTCTACGACAAAGGACCCGCCCCGGCACGCACAGCGCTCACGGATTGGATGGAAGACGGAGAACTCGTATACTATCGCGGCAAAGCCTACGTCCCGCCGAACAAGGATCTGCGACGAGACGTGGTGAAACTCTACCACGACCTGCCATCTGCCGGGCACCCCGGCATAGCGAAAACCACGGTAGCCGTGCAACGAGACTTCTGGTGGCCGGGTATGGCCGCGTTCATCTCCCGATATGTGAAGGGATGTGCGGCATGCCAACAGATGAAGCCCAACACGCATCCAACCACCGTCCCCATCATCCCAATCCCAGCGCAACTACCCGCCGTACCCTGGTCTTGTACAACCATCGATTGGATCACGGACCTCCCACCATCCGGTCGGGAGAAATTCGATTCTATTTGTGTCATGGTGGACCACGACTGTACGAAGGGGGTAATCTTTGCTCCTGGTTTCAAAACCACGGACGCACTCGGGACGGCACGGATCATTCATGACTCAGTTTACCGACGATTCGGGATGCCAGACAAGATCATCTCCGACCGTGGTCCGCAGTTCGCTTCTCACGTCATGCAGGAGGCACTCCGTCTAGGAGGAGTCGAACAACGAATGTCAACGGCTTACCATCCTCAAACCGATGGCCAAACGGAACGAGCCAACCAGTCACTCGAGGTATTCCTACGGATCTTCTGCGCGAACAACCCGGACAAATGGTCAGAGATGCTCACGGACGCCGAATTCGCTCACAACTCCCGAGAACATTCTACCATCAAGATGTCGCCATTCTACGCCATGATGGGGTACAACCCCCGAGCGTTCCCACATGTAACGGAGATATCTAAGGCCCCTGCCACCGCCGAAAGAATATCGGAGATAGCGCGGAACCGAGAAGAGGCCGCAGCTGCCATGGAACAAGCACAGAAGGTCGTGGAACGACGCGTGAAGCAGCGGACTCCCGCTTTCCGCAAGGATCAGGAGGTATGGCTTGAGTCGACCAACCTGAGACTTCCATACCCTACAAGGAAACTAGCTCCGAAACGAGAAGGACCCTTCCGAATCACCAAGGTCATGGGTCCAGTCACCTACGAATTGAAGCTCCCTGATTCGTGGAGAATTCACCCGGTATTCCACGCAGGCCTCCTATCCCCGTACACGAAGACTGACGAACACGGAGAAAACTACACGAGGCCACCTCCTGACGAGATAGAAGGAGAAGACAACTACGAAGTCGAATCTATTCTTGGACATCGCCGCAAGGCAAACGGAACTACGGAATACCGCATCCTGTGGAAGGGCTATTCCACAGCAGATTCCACCTGGGAACCCGAACGGAACATCATCGGAACAGCAGATGAATTGCTCACGGAGTACAAAAGGAGCAAGAAACTCCCGCTCAGATCCAGCTCCAAGCGAACCCCTCGCAGATAAAGATAAGAGCTGCCCTCTCTTCCCTGCCGATGTTCCCACCCCCACCGTTCTTCTTCTCGTTCCTTATCTCCCTCCGAGACTCCCTCACCACCTACATCGACGCCCACCAAACCCCTGCACCAACCCCCAAACCACCCGCGCCGTTCTGGGCTACGCTCCCCCGTAAGCAACGCATCCTTCACGATCCCGCTTACTCTTGGTGTCCTCGCTGCAAATGTCGTATTCATACCGAAGGACACGAAGCCCGATGCGATCCGCTCCGCGGACAATCGGGGAAGAGATTATCGACCCTCCGGTCCCCGTCGGCCAGGAACGCGCCGATCCAGCAGTCGTCTACGACGGCTACCTCCAACCACCCCCGGTTCCACTCGTCCGCCTCAACTGGCCGCTCGCATCCCAAGCTCTCTTCGCCCCCGCCTCATTCTACAGTGAAATCAGAGCCCGGGAACGTCCCAACGATTCTGTTCGCAGCATGGAACGCCGGGCCACAGTGGCACACATCTATAACGCTCTCCTCGACATCTACTATGCCCAGGACCAACTCGAGGACGCCATCCGCTTCTTCGGAGCCCGAAGAGCCACTGCCGTCGCCCACCTCAAGGAGGTCCTCCAGGAAGCGCAGGAGGAACCGGCACTCCTCGCAGCCGCGACCCAACTAACCGCACGGCGTCCCCCCAACACTGGCGAATTTATCATGCCCCCCGAATTTTCTATGTTTCACGCCGCCGACTTCAGCCGTATCATCTCCGAATACACTCCCTGCATTTTATGCGAAACCCTCCCTCACGCCAACTATCACACCACCGTGCAATGCCAGAACTACCGCTGTTCTAGTTGCGGTCGTCCCGGACCAGGTCACAGTATCCATAACTGCAACTACCACCGTAACGGCCTCACTACCCCCCAGCCCAATCCCGATGTCGTCTCCGTAGGATCGCTCCTCCGTCAAGGTCTATTCACTGACAAGATCGCCACGCAATGGCGCGCTCTCGTCAACGTCACGTTGTACGATTCCGAACAAGCCATGGCTCAACTCCACCACTCCCCCACCTTGGTACCCGCTATTTTCCTTCGCATGCGCGCAGAGATCCTGGACGTAACAAGTTGGTTTATCGTTGATCAGGGACGCGTATGCGGCATCTTCGCAAGCCGCGAGGAAGGAGTCCGGAACACCACTCTGCGCCTCGACGCTCACGGCTTCAGTGCCCGGAATCGCGGAGAAGCACGACAAGCCGCTACCAGAATCACCCGAGAAGACTGGGTTGATGCCTCGATCCTAGGTATCCGAGACTTCGAAATACAGGAGCCGGTCAACCTAGAAGCTCACATCTTCGGCAACGACGAAGATTACGACGACGATGACGAACTAGGACCTGAAATGAACCTTCCCATCCCAGTCTCGTCACCGGTACCAACGGCATCCCCTCCTCCATACGAGCACATCCAGAATGTCGAGAACTTCCCACTCCGAATGCTCGCAACCTCACCAACGTCCACTTTCCAACCCTCCCCGGACGGATCGATATCCTCTCGACATTCCGTAAGGTTCGATCTCGTAAACACTCGCACCAACAACGTTGAAGCGATCGTCACTCGAGGTCGCAATGGAGAGACCTCGATCCTAACCGGGAGCGGTACTGCTGAGAACCCGCACGAGGTCCTCAGTGACTAGGTCGTCGAGGACGTCGACCATAAGAAGGGGCTGATGTTACAAGCGTCGGGGTACGCCCTTATCCATTTTCTATCACGTGATGTCTCTGCTCGACCGGATCCTCTCCCGGCCCGGTCTGTACTATACTTAGACAGGGACTGGTGCGGTACGCACCTAGGACGCTTCCCATTCGCCATCCGCTATATCCCTCACCTTCCCCATGACTCGTTCCCGCGGACTCTGACTCATCCCCTTCTCATGACCCCTAGGGTTCTCCCTACCTTTCCCTGCTTTCCCCCTATTGGCCCCACACTGAGCTCAACCTCGGCGACCCTGCCCTGAACCATAGAGACGCCCTAGGTCTCTCGTGTATATATACTGCAGTTGGTAGATGGTCGAAGTCCCAACTTCGACCTGGTTTAATCTATACTCAACCTTCACTCGCATCCCCTGCAGTGAAGCCTCTGAGTTAGCCGACATCAGACTCAAGCTCGCTCGATCCTGGTGGTAGCATTGTGCTCCCAGGCATCTATCGTCACTCTCATCGAAGGACAGGGTTTCCTTCGTGTAGCTCGCTAGGCCCAGGTAGGTAAGTCCTAGGGGTTAGGTTGACTGACTATTTGTGTAATAGGTCAGTGGTCTCCAGAGTCGACCTTAGCCGAGTTAGCGCGAGTCGTCGCGTAACATTCATCAAGTGTTCTGGTGCTACGCTCTGTCGTGGGAAGAAGATCCTTGATCTCCGCCAAGAGGTGTTCGTAAAACCTGTCACGCAGCGCCATCGGAGTAGCTGGTATGCGCCATGACTTCGCGGAACCGGGCTACGTACTCCGGCACTGACAACTTCGATTGGTAGAATTTGCAAAGTGCCTCCTTCGCATCGGCGGACTTGTCTTGAGTCTCGAATCACAGCTTGAATGCTGCACAAAAGTTGTCCCAGGTGGGGAAGGTGATTTGGTCCTTCACCATCTCCCCGATGTAGGGCATAGCCCATACTGCTGCTTCATCCTGCAGAAAGGAGAGAGCCGTCTGAATCCATTTCTTCCTGTCCAGCTTCCACTTCTGCTCCTCGCCCACCGTCACACGGGTGTTGAGTTTTGTGCCCATGTCCTGGGTGTAGAGAGTGAACACCGCAATGAAACAGTGTGCGTCGGGAGAGGACTTGCCCGTATAAGGCAATGGTTTCTGGATTAGGGACTTGTCGGCCCCACTGGTAGTGGTTCGATCCAGAAGCGTGCTGAGCGATTGCTGGATTGTACTGGTAGCTACAGCTAGCCCCGTGATGGCGTTCATGATTTCAGCAGGGGTGAGTTGTTGTGCCATTTCTTCTTCTGGTGATGTTGGAACAATATCAAAAATAGGAGATGGTGATCTTGGAGGTGTTTGGATGTTTTCCAGCATACACCTTACGTATTCCTCGTCAGTGTCTGTGATATACAGTGCACTGAGACGATAAGGACACGGTTGATTGTCACATATATGTATGGTGTCATCTGCAGACAGATACAGATCCTGCCGAGTCGAAACTTGGTGTGCGTGAACTAGTCTTGAACAGTCTGTCATATTTGACTGGACTTTGTGTTACTTTCCCTATGATGATGCCGTGAGCCGAGCCTCCATATCACGTCACAATAGGAGAAAGTGCCACTCGGTCACATCATATATAACTTTTACTTCTTGTCTTATCTCAAGACACTTAGCCCACAGTGCATGTAACTCAGTAGAAACCTTTGGTTTGTGATTTACGCTTGGGAAACTGGTATAGGCCGCAGGTCTCGAGGACCGCTTTGTCACCGCATAGTATTGCCCTTGCCACACTGGCTAACCATTGGTACGCTCAGTCTCCTCGACCTATTGTGCCTACTTGACCACTAGAAACACAAGCCTAGTGGTCATACTTCACTAGTGTCTGAATCTTGCCGCATTTCTAGGATTTTCCTGATTCAGCATCCCAGAGGGAGCGACCCAGGGCTCAAGTCTAACCTTTGCTGCATACCCTTGGCAGGGCGCTTGCCAAGGCAGATCACTCACAGTGGGGATCAACCCACTGACCTGTGACCAGCCGGAGGTTGAACTCTGACCGACTCTGAAAGCTCTATCCTAGCGCGTGCTCACAGGGTACTAGGAAGTAGAGAAATGCTTATGGTGTTGAACTTCTACCATTTCAGGCGTTATCTTATCAGGCTTGCCTGGTATGGACTTGTATTATGTTCTGCAACGCTACGTACCGTATTGTACGCTTACTCTCTTTCGCTCTTTATCTTATCTGTAGGACTCGATTATCTCTCGTCCTATCTCAGTAGATTAGATACCGGACATCCGGGCCTCCGCTCCTTAGCATATGATATTGCCGGTTACCTGGAGTTCCGGATTCCGTCTTACTAACGATGACTCACGTAGATTACGCTCATGACTCATCATGACTCGACCATCAGGTGATGGTCTCACACATGTATATATACTGGGCTGGATATGCCCTCTATTATATTGTTCCTTCCTCTGCTTTCCTGTGTGCCTAACAGGACTCCCTCAGCAGTTCCCTCAGAGGTTCGTTCTCCTGCCTTTACAGCCACTTCAATTTCACTCCTTCAACAGGTTATGAGCCCTGCGCTACACGCGCATACCTAGTTGTTTTATCCCTGCAGGATCTTCAAGACTACGCTCCTAGGAGTAAGTGTAGTGTTTGCTAGTCTTATCAGAGACTCAGTGTTTGACGACCTGAAGTGCCCAAGGCACTGAAGGATCGGATTTCCAGTGGGCCTTCGCGCCGTTTGCACAAAGTTTATCCTCCAACGAGACCTGAGAGAAAGGTCCGTTGACGCCGACTCTACCCGCATCAAGTTCAATCTCGCATCTAACATTTTTGTGATTCCAGTCACACCCGCTCCCTGCTCCCATCCGCTCCAACCCCGCCGCCCAGCCGCGCCCACTCGCTGAACGACTTTCAGCCCCCGCTCCTTGCCCGCTCCCTGACTTTAGAAAGAAGTCAACCGTAGAAGTTGTAGGGATTCTCGAGAAGAAGGTTAGCGCAACCATTGAGCGCTACCAAGCAATCTTCGACAAGAAGTACCTCTTTGAGTCTCTTCTTGGAGACTCCCAACACGCCCTCCACCGCTTCGCCGACCAGCTCAACTGGGTCAGCGACAACTTCGACAAGGCCAATCAGTGGTCTAAGCAGCAGCGAGACAGCATCTTGTGGGCTTGCCGTTGCGTCGGCACTGTCGAATTCTCGACGCCGCAGGAGCCGCTCGTCAAGCGATATAGAAAGGTCACAAAGGACCTGACGAGCATAGCCAACGGGGGCTATTTGGACTGGATCGTTTTGTAGATTAGGTCGGCGTACCTAGCGTTTTTGTTGCACATATCACTGGAATATCATTTAAGTCAAGCATCACATTGTGGCTTCGTCTGAGCAAGAGCCAGACGACAATCTAGAAGCAGAAGCACCAGAAGAAGAAACACCCTACAACTGTAGAGGTCTTCAACATTTATTCGACGTCACAGAACTAAGAGACTATCATTATCGGCCTGAAGCAACCGACTACAACTTCTGGCCGTGTGATACAAGAATCTGTGCGAATAGGTGGTCGGGTACATATATCAGAAGTAACGACTTTGGTATCCCAGTCGACCACTGGCAAGAAGACGATTCTTACTCTGTATTCGCTTCTCTAAGCTTTTTTGAGGGTTCTGAACCTGAACCGCAACATCTTGCATTAATCCCAGAGTACGGGTCTCCATCTATGCCCGGCTCTAGAGCACAATCTCCTTCTCCTATCGTTTCACCAGTACATCTATCTCCATCGTTTGCTCCTACTACTTTACCGTCAGATCTATCGAATCTCTTCGAAGAAGACGACGAAGAGGAGCTTCTAGCACCGTCTCAAGAAGAAGCAGAGGAAAGTCTATCATCTGACCTCACTTTTGTTCTTGAAAGTTTACCACCGCCCTCCGTTTCTGAAGAAGTCTCTGACTTCTTCGAATTTCATATTCTCACTGCCACCATGTCAGACATGAAGGCTGACAGCATCCCTGTCCTGAAAAAGTCTTCGGACTACAAGGTGTGGTCGAGCCAGATGCTCGGCTACTTAACGTTTATCGAGGCCGATGACGCCCTCCAAGCTGGTGACCTCACCAAAGCCGACTACAAGAAGGCTAATGCCCGCGCTAAGGGTGTGATTCTCATGCGCACGGACAACAGTTTCCACCACCTCCTCTATGAGAAGAGTGAGGATGGTGATGAGGTCATGAAATCGGCTAAAGACATGTGGGCGGCTCTCAAGTCGCATTTTGGTACACCGGACGCAGCATATGTTTGGTCGCAGTTCTCGGCTCTCATCAAGTCAAGAGAAATGGACGACAACAAGCCGATGCAGGATCAAATTTCGAAGATCCAAACCGTACTCAAGGACATCGTCAACGGCGGCATTACGTTGGATGAGCCAACTCAGGCTCTCCTCCTGATGTCAAAGATACCGGAAAGCTACTCGACAATGGTGTCAGCCATCATGGCGACTACCGTTCTCAAGGAGTTGAAGGTCGAGACCCTCGTGAGCAAAATTCTTTCCGAGGAATCTCTCCGCCGGTCCGGAATGGGACAGTCTGCTTCTAAGACTTCCCAGGTAAAAGTGCATCAGGTTGTCAATGGGGCATGTCTCATCGCGACTCGGATCGAGGGGGGGAATACACATCTGACGCTTTCACGGCCCGTCTGAAATCCTATGGGATTGTTCATCAGAAGACGGTTGCGCACTCGCCTCAGCAAAATGGGCGAGCTGAACGCTGGAATCGCACGATCATGGAGAAGGCTATGGCAATGCTGCATCATGCAGGCCTAAGCCACGGTTTTTGGCAGCTATCGGTTGAATCTGCCGTCCATATATACAATCGCCAGCCTATGCGACGCCTTAAGTGGCAATGCCCGATAACTCTCTGGGATGGCACGGTCCCAGATATCTCATACTTCAGAGTATTCGGTTGCAAGGCATTCGTGCATGTGCCAAAGGAACGGAGACAAGGGAAACTCGATAAAAAGGCAATCGAGATGATCTTTGTTGGATATGAGCAAGGCTCCAAGGGCTACAAGTTCTGGGATGCCTCCAGTCGACGGATCGTTGTGTCTCGTGATGTGACCTTCGATGAAGATTCCTTTCCGGCACGTAAGGATTTGGCTAACCCGAAGACTCTGGGTCCGCCATTATTCGATCCTGTAGACTCTGATTCTGAGGATGATGATGAGGAACAGATCGAAATTCCACTTCCTCTACCAGTAGAGAGCGAAGATGTTTATGAGGACATCGACGAACCGGAACCAGTGGGAGAACCTGAGAGAGAGCTCCCTGAACCTGCAGAACGTCCTCAACCTGTTCAACCTCCTCAGCCAGTATATACTCGCCCTCGTCGAGAGAATGCTGGGAGGAACCCAAACAGGAACAAGGACAACGTTTATGGTGATGAGCCTCCGGCTTGGATCGACCGACGAACTGATACTCATGGAGATCAGCGAGTGGAAGTGTTTATGATACTGCAGGCTCTCAAGGAAGCCAATTACTCTGAATTGGTTCCTACCTCGCGTTCAGACGCAAGGAAATCCCCTGAGTGGGACCACTGGCACACCGCTGAAGGCTCTGAGATGAAATCTCATGAGCAAAACGGCACCTGGATCTTGGTTCCCCGTCCCAAGAACAGGAAGATAGTCAAGAACAGATGGGTGTATGCGCGAAAGCATGATGGTCGGTACAAGGCCCGGTTAGTAGCCAAAGGCTTCACTCAAGTCTGGGGTGAAGACTACCACGAGACATTCTCCCCAGTCGCTCGTTTTGAGTCTCTGAGATACATGTTTGCACATGCTGCACTCGAAGACTGGGAGATGGACTCGATGGACGTCAAGACAGCATTCCTCAATGGTGAACTCGAAGAGGAAATCTACATGGAACAACCAGAAGAATGGGTAGTTCCAGGCAAGGAGGATTGGGTCTGCCTTGTTACGCGACGACTCGCGCTAACTCGCCAAGCGCCCTATGACGCAACCTGACCTACTCCAAGTAGTCAGCAAACCAAACCCTAGGCGTTACTGTACCTAGGCGTTGTTACACAAAGGAACCCTGTCCTTTGATGAGAGCGATGGAAGATACCTGGGACCCAAAGGTACCACCAGGATCGAGCGAGCGAGAGTCTGGTGTCGGCCAACTCAGAGGCTTCACTGCAGGGTATGCGAGTGAAGGTTGAGTATGGATTAAACCAGGTCAAAGTTGGGACTTCGACCATCTACAGACTGCAGTATATATTCAAGAGAGGTTCAGGGCAAGCCTCTACGGTTCAGGGCAGGGTCACCGAGGTTGAACTCGGTGTGGGGCCAATGGGAGAAACACAGGGGGAAGGTAGGAGGAACCCTAGGGGTCATGGGAGCAGGGATGAGTCAGGGTCCAGAGGAATGAGTCATGGGGAGAGTGAGGGATATAGTGGATGGCCAATAGGAAGCGTCCTCGGTGTGAGTACCACACCAGTCCCTATCTAAGTATAATACAAGCCTGAGTCATGAAGGGGAATGACCTAACCTTGGGAGTCATGAGAACAAAGGGGTGCAGAGCCGGGCCGAGGGATCGGGCCGGACTCCAGTCATGTGGAAGGCGATGGCGGCAAGGGGGATGGAACCGGTCCGAGAGAGTAGTAGGGTTAGGTGTATGTCACGCGTTCCAGGATGCAGTAGCACGCATCCTAACATTCGTAACATGCCTCCTCAAGAAGGCCATCTATGGTCTTAAGCAAGCGTCTAGACAATGGAATGCTAAGATCCACCGAACTCTTCTGAACCAAGGGTTCATACAGACATATTCGGATGCAGGAGTTTATGTTTACTCCAGTAAAACCAACGGTCAAGTCTGCTATGTAGTCCTCTATGTAGACGACTTATTGCTCCTTGGAGATTCTGAACCATTCATTGAACAAATAAATTATCATCTCAAGAAGGAGTACCAGATGACCTATCTTGGACCAGTAGAGTGTTTCTTAGGACTCAGGATTCGTCGTGATCGTCAAAAGCGACAGATTCTAGTCGACCAATCTGAATACGTTCAGACCATTTTGGAGAGGTTCCAAATGTCTAACTGCAAACCTGCAAAGACACCTCTACCTGCTGGTTCAGTTTTGGAGAAGAACACGGAAACTCCAATGGATGCATTCCATACAGAGTACCAGAGCATTAATTGGTAGCATCATGTATGCTATGCTTGGTACACGGCCTGATCTCGCTTTTTCCATAACGAGACTCACCAAGTTTGCCTCGAACCCGTCGAAGCATCACATGCGCCTCGCACAATACATCTTGCGCTACCTAAGGGGAACAAAGGACTATGCACTTTGTTACGACGGTGATTCCAACTCCGGGTTAATTGCCTATTCAGACTCGGACTGGGCAGAAGATCACGACGATAGGCACTCCACAAGCGGCTTTGTGTTCCTCATGGCCAATTGTGTCGTTTCTTGGGTTTCCAGACGCCAACCCACTGTTTCCCTCTCTTCAACAGAAGCAGAGTATAAAGCAGCCTCTGATGCATGTCATCAAAAACGGCAAGCCCACAAGATGCTGTCTCGCTGCTGCTTAGACCACTGATTGGCCTTGTCAAAGTTGTCGCTAACCCAGTTGAGCTGGTCGGCGAAGCGGTGGAGGGCGCACTGGGAGTCTCCGAGATGTTGAAGGAGTGAATTGGTAGTGGCTGTAAGGCGATGAACGAACCTGTGAGGGAATCTGCTAGAGGGAGTCCTGTTAGGCACACAGGAAAGCAGAGGAAGGAATGATGCATTAGAGGGCGTATCCAGCCCAGTATATATACATGTGTGAGACCATCACCTGATGGTCGAGTCATGATGAGTCATGAGCGTAATCTACGTGAGTCATCGTTAGTAAGACGGAATCCAGAACTCCAGGTAACCGGCAATATCATATGCTAAGGAGCGGAGGCCCGGATGTCCGGTATCTAATCTACTGAGATAGGACGAGAGATAATCGAGTCCTATAGATAAGATAAAGAGCGAAAGAGAGTATGCGTACAGTACGGTACGTAGCGTTGCAGAACACAATACAAGTCCATATCAGGAAAGCCTGATAAGATAACGCCTGAATTGGTAGAAGTTCAACACTCCCACTTGTTCAAAACGCTATGACCATGCCAGTTGACGTTCGAAGTTTCTCTATTCCAGAGAGGGGAACATTCTTGGTCAACGCATCTGCAAGCTGGTCTTCGCTCGCAACAAAGAAGATATCGGTTTCACCCTTCTCGTAGAATTCTCGAATGAAGTGATACCGTATTTCAATGTGTTTTGTGCGGCGGTCCACGGCAGGATTAACCGCAAGGAAAATGCTTCCTTGATTGTCCAGACACAAGGGAGTGGGAGCGGTCATGTTGTCACCAAGCTCCTGTCCGAAGTTCCTAAGCCAAGCCATTTGACGACATGCATCAGAGGCTGCTTTGTACTCTGCTTCTGTTGAAGAGAGGGAAACGGTGGGTTGGCATCTGGAAACCCAAGAAACGACACAATTGGCCATGAGGAACACAAAGCCGCTTGTGGAGTGCCTATCGTCGTGATCTTCTGCCCAGTCCGAGTCTGAATAGGCAATTAACCCGGAGTTGGAATCACCGTCGTAACAAAGTGCATAGTCCTTTGTTCCCCTTAGGTAGCGCAAGATGTATTGTGCGAGGCGCATGTGATGCTTCGACGGGTTCGAGGCAAACTTGGTGAGTCTCGTTATGGAAAAAGCGAGATCAGGCCGTGTACCAAGCATAGCATACATGATGCTACCAATTAATGCTCTGGTACTCTGTATGGAATGCATCCATTGGAGTTTCCGTGTTCTTCTCCAAAACTGAACCAGCAGGTAGAGGTGTCTTTGCAGGTTTGCAGTTAGACATTTGGAACCTCTCCAAAATGGTCTGAACGTATTCAGATTGGTCGACTAGAATCTGTCGCTTTTGACGATCACGACGAATCCTGAGTCCTAAGAAACACTCTACTGGTCCAAGATAGGTCATCTGGTACTCCTTCTTGAGATGATAATTTATTTGTTCAATGAATGGTTTAGAATCTCCAAGGAGCAATAAGTCGTCTACATAGAGGACTACATAGCAGACTTGACCGTTGGTTTTACTGGAGTAAACATAAACTCCTGCATCCGAATATGTCTGTATGAACCCTTGGTTCAGAAGAGTTCGGTGGATCCTAGCGTTCCATTGACGTGACACTTGCTTAAGACCATAGATGGCCTTCTTGAGGAGGCAGACCCAATCCTCCTTGCCTGGAACTACCCATCCTTCTGGCTGTTCCATGTAGATTTCCTCTTCGAGTTCACCGTTGAGGAAGGCTGTCTTAACGTCCATCGAGTCCATCTCCCAGTCTTCGAGTGCAGCATGTGCAAACATATATCTCAAAGACTCAAAACGAGCGACTGGAGAGAATGTCTCGTGGTAGTCTTCACCCCAGACTTGAGTGAAGCCTTTGGCTACTAACCGGGCCTTGTACCGACCGTCATGCTTTCGCGCATACACCCATCTATTCTTGACTATCTTCCTGTTCTTGGGACAGGGAACCAAGATCCAGGTGCCATTCTGCTCATGAGATTTCATCTCAGAGCCTTCAGCGGTGTGCCAGTGGTCGCACTCAAGGGATTTCCTTGCGTCTGAACGCGAGGTAGGAACCAATTCAGAGTAATTGGCTTCCTTGAGAGCCTGCAGTATCATAAACGCTTCCGCTCGCTGATCTCCATGAGTATCAGTTCGTCGGTCGATCCGAGCCGGAGGCTCGTCACCATAAACATTGTCCCTATTCCTGTTCGGGTTCCTCCCAGCATTCTCTCGACGAGGTCGAGTATATACTGGCTGAGGAGGTTGAACAGGTTGAGGACGTTCTGCAGGTTCAGGGAGCTCTCTCTCAGGTTCTCCCACTGGTTCCGGTTCGTCGATGTCCTCATAAACATCTTCGCTCTCTACTGGTAGAGGAAGTGGAATTTAGATCTGTTCCTCATCATCATCCTCAGAATCAGAGTCTACAGGATCGAATAATGGCGGACCCAGAGTCTTCGGGTTAGCCAAATCCTTACGTGCCGGAAAGGAATCTTCATCGAAGGTCACATCACGAGACACAACGATCCGTCGACTGGAGGCATCCCAGAACTTGTAGCCCTTGGAGCCTTGCTCATATCCAACAAAGATCATCTCGATTGCCTTTTTATCGAGTTTCCCTTGTCTCCGTTCCCTTGGCACATGCACGAATGCCTTGCAACCGAATACTCTGAAGTATGAGATATCTGGGACCATGCCATCCCAGAGAGTTATCGGGCATTGCCACTTAAGGCGTCGCATAGGCTGGCGATTGTATATATGGACGGCAGATTCAACCGCTAGCTGCCAAAAACCGTGGCTTAGGCCTGCATGATGCAGCATTGCCATGGCCTTCTCCATGATTGTGCGATTCCAGCATTCAGCTTGACGATCAGGCTATCTCACACAGTGTAGCGGGTCGCTAAGTTACCTGGTTGGTTAGCTGTGAGGCTTGATGCACACAAAGTTGCTGTTGAGCGACTTGGGATTGTACTGCGCTACAGGGGTCCTTATATACATGTAGGAGACCGTCTGACTAAGCTACTGTATAGTACCAATCCCATGCATGTGATTCTATCTATATGCATGTGTTACTCCTGTTACCCGGAGTACCGGTGTGTGAACTCGGCTGCCTAGTTAGGCGCTCTCTATTGTTCAACACTCCCCCTTGCTAAGTGCAGCGGTAGATGCGCGCAAGTATTAAATGGTGCATAGTGCAGCTGACTATGTTGGACTTCTTAATCATAGAATCTTAGTCCAAGCATTTCTCTGAATTTGAGAAATTTGACACGACCCAAGTTCTTAGTGAACAAGTCTGCCAGATTGTCATCAGTGCTTACGTAGAAGACTTCGACTTTCTTGTCTTCTACTAGCTCCCTCACGTAGTGGTAGCGAATGTCAATGTGTTTAGACCGACCTCCTGTGATGGGATTGGAGCTAATGAATATTGCTCCCTGATTGTCCGAGCAGATAGGCAGCGGGCCGAGCTTGTAGCCGATCTCCTCTAGGAGCATCTTTATCCAAGCTACTTGCGCGAGCAATCGCTTAGCACATATACTCGCTTCAGTGGATGACAGGGCAACTGTCTTCTGTCTTCTAGACAGCCAACTGAACGCACCGTTCGCGAACTTTAAGAAGTGCCCAGACCGTGACTTTCTGGCTTCTGGGCTGTCTGCCCAGTCAGAGTCAGTGCACGCCAATAATCCATTGCCGCTTTGTCCTTCATAAACTAGCACATAGGATTTTGTACCAATTAAATAGCGGCAGATATACAGCGCTCTGTTTAAATGGTCCTGTGACGGATTTGCTGCAAATTGCGCAAGTAATGTCACGGCGTAGCAAATGTCAGGTCGAGTTCCAAGCATTAGATATAGCAAGGAGCCGATGACGGTCTGGTACTTGCTTCGAAGCGCTGGGTCAGCTGTGCCAGTATTGGCAACAGGCTTGTATCCAGCAGGGAGTGGAGTTGGCGCAGATTTCGCATTCTGCATGCCACAGCGCTGCAGCACTTTTCAAGGTAGGCGCATTGATCCAGATGGATTTCGCGGCCTTTCCGAGTTATGCGCATGCGCAGAAATTCCTTGATGTCGCCTAGTCGCGACACTCCCACTTCTTCATGAAGCGGTCCTTTAATGAAAGGACTAGGGTCTTATCCTTGCCACAAAATATGGCATCGTCTACATAGACAATGATCAGCACGAAGCGACCATCTTTTGTCCTGTAGACAAATATTCCGGCGTCGGATACGAGGCGTTTACAGCCAAGTTCCTTTAGGGACTCATTGAGGGTGCGCCACCACGCAAGCCCTGCCTGCTTAAGTCCATAGAGAGCGCGAAGTAACCGGAGTACTTTGTGCTCTTGGCCTGGTACTGCAAAGCCTTCAGGCTGCTCCATGTAAATTTCCTCGTCGAGCTTGCCATAGAGATAGGCATTACGGACGTCGAGTCCGGAGACGTGCATATCCTCAAGCGCAGCTAAGGCGAGGATTAGACGTACAGTCTCAAAGCGTACGACTGGAGAGAAGACCTGATCATAGTCAAGGCCTTCAATCTGGGAGTAACCCTTGGCGACCAATCTGGCCTTTTTCGACCGTCAGTTTTGACGTCGAATACCCAGCGGTTTTTGGTGACCTTTCGTCCCTTAGGACGATCAACCAGTTCATAGACATTGCGTTTGCGAAGTGCCTCAAGTTCTTCGCGACACGCTGTCATCCACTCCTCAAGCTCCTTTTTAGGTAGCTTTAGTATATCGCGGAATGACCATTCTCTCGGGCTGGTCCCGTCTGGTAGATCGTTTCGAGGGTGGGTAGCGCTTTTGCAAGCAGCAACTCGACTAACTTAACTCCCCCTTCCCGGCATAATTCTGCCAGTAGTAACTCAGCGCTTTGCGCTTCATCCTCATCGGATGGGGCGGACTCGACAGGTTCGTCGCGTGGAGGAGGATTTGGCGCAGAACTAGGTCCGGGAACCTGTTGTCTTTGCTGCCTTTGTGGTCCGGTTTTGGTACGGGAGCTACCCGCATCCTCACCGACCATCTTTTTCCATCTCCCCTGATTTTCGATGTCCTTTACTATGTCTTGGGGCTTCCGCTGCTCTCCATAGACATTACCTCTACGAGTTACTGGTCTCCGCTCCCTTGCTGAACGTCGCGGCTCCACTGGGGGCGCAGGGTGTTCTACCGGTGCATGGGGCGGCGGTACTGGGTCTACGGGCGCATCCTGCAGCTCCTGCTCATCGTCATGAACATGACCGTTTCCCCTTTTAGGAAGGTGATGTTTGGATGATTATCATCGTCATCCTCATCTACCTGAGGTGTGGTATTTGGTTGATTTTCTGGGATCATTTCTTCTCGAGGTGGCCAGACTCGAGTTGTACCCCGACGATTTGTCAAGGGCACTTAGGAAACATAGTTTCATCAAACATCGCGGTGGATGATCTGAACAAAACATTATCTGGTGCTCTCATGAAGAGCCATCCGCCAGTGCGCTCTGTAGAGCCATCTCCCCCAAGGTAAATCATCAGCTCCGATTTGGGCGATAAACCGTTTTTTCTAACGTCCTTGGTATGAAGACGTACGCACCGCAGCCGAAAACGCGCAGGTGCGCCACAGATGGCGGTTCACCATTTATCAATTCGTAGGGGGTAAGCCAATTAAGGCGACGAATTGGCGTCCTGTTGTAAACATGGACTGCATGATCCACGGCGAATTCCCACCAGGATGGAGGTAGACAAGCATCATGGCGCATTGCCTCTGCTTTGTCCATGAGCGTCCTGTTGAAACGCTCAGCTCTGCCATTCTCCTGAGGAGTATGCGGCGAGCTCTGAAGGATCTCTATGCCGTTATCCTTTAGAAGGTCTTTGAATGCAGCGGAGACGTATTCTCCCCCTGCATCAGACAACCACTTCTGCACTGTCTTTCCATATTTAGTTTTTACCATGGCTAGGAATTGCCTTGTGGCTGTAATCGCTGCAGATTTCTTGCGCAGATTTACAGTCCACGCGTGCGATGAAGCGTCATCATAGTACAGTATGTAGTACTTGTACTTATGATAGGAATCTACTGGGAAGGATTTTAAATCCGAATGAATAAGTTCAAACGGTACCTTGGCCCGGTAGTTGGACGGCGGGAAAGACTTAGAGTGCATTTTCCCTTTTGCACATCCTTGGCATATTGGTGAGTCCTTAGGAATCTCCACCTTTCTGGGAAATCCAGATGTATGCTCCTTCGCCTTTGCAAGCACGTCCTTTGAAGGGTGCGCAAAGCGGCGATGCATAGTCGAATAATCGACTTCATTTACGTTCACATAAATATTCTGAACGTTTTCACCTGATTCAGCCACGAGGGTGAAGGTGGTAGTGTCCGGGTGCTGCGGTGTAAACCTGAATAAAGGTTTCCGCGCTCCTGGTTCATACAGACTGATATGCTGCGCTGTTGCACGCAAGTCTAGTCCGTCTTGGAGGAACATCCCCAATGACAAGAGACGAGCCGAGCAATTTTCCATGTAATAGACAGGATATAGGCGCGTCTGCAGCCATTGTTCGTCTATTTGGTAGTTTAGGAACACAGTTCCTTTAGCAATTATGCTTCCTACCGCTCCTTGTTGTGCCGTTTGAGTACGGATAGGAGTCTGGAGATACTCGAATTCTGAGAAGTCTCTTATGTCATTTGTAATGTGCAAAGATGCACCTGAGTCCAGTAGCCACTCATTCGCTGAAAAGCGATTTTTTCCTTTTCCCTTACAACGTGAGCACGCAGCGTAGTCGCGCGAATGAATACATTGTACATTTTTTAAGCCGCTACAAAGTACATTTACGAATGTCCGAGCGCCGTTGTGCAAGTCAGAAGCGGCTGTTAAAGCGCTGTTAGTAACTTGCTTAGGGTTAGGAATATGAGTGACGTACTCATTGCCCCAGTCGTCGTAGCCATCGTATGGCTCCATGCAGCGGAGCTCACCCGTTAACGGGTTCCGAAAGCTTTCGTCGATGATAGGGGGCGCAAGGCCTGCGGCCTGCGCTATCATGCCGTTTAACTCGGCGTCGTGCGCGTCAATGTCTTCTTCGTCTGTTGCCCAGACGATGGACCTTTCTTCGGCGTCGCGGAAGTCGTCGTCCTCGCTGATGTATTCATCGCGCATGACCTCGTCGATGCGGTCGGCCATGTCGTCGTCACTGAGCTTGCTGCGCTTTGAAGCGCGCGACTCGGTGTCGGAGGGGACTTCTTCAATGTGAGCGGAGCTCACGACTTCCTTCAGTGCGCGGATTGTCTCCGGCGTGCCGGCGACATCTAGGTCCTTGGCGAGCTGGAGGGCTTCTCCGAGCCAGTCACCGCGTGCGCGCTTCTTGCCCTTGTTGGGGGCAGGTGCTGCGACCTTCCGAGTCCTGCTGCCCGAGGGCGCTAACTCGACGACGGTGCTGGTCGTCGGGGCGGGGATCGACACGGTGTCGGCGATGTGCATTTCTGCATGCTCGTCGTGCGAATGCGGCTTACCACGGTTTTTACCGCCGCGCTTGCCCCTAGGAGTAAAGCCCTTGGCTTTCTCCTTGCCCTTGTCCTTCCACTCCTTCTTACCCGCGCTGCTGCTGCCCTCAGGGCGCTGCTGCTGCGAGAAGGATGGGTTGCCCTTCTTCTGCTTGATAGCAGAGATTTTCTGGGCGGACTGCTGCCCCTTGTTCCTCGACTGTTCCCAGGAAGCGACTAAGGCTTCCTGGGCACCGCTTGGTGTGAGTTCTTTGATCTCGATCCCGTTGAGAGCGAGCTGTATTGCCGTCTCGTAGCGGGGTGGAGCGGCACCGAGAATGATCAAGGTTCTCATCTGCGGGGGCAGAGAGAGACCCGCTCCGTCGAGTTCATCGAGGTTGCTCTGGATCTTTGCGATCGCAGGGCCAGGGTGCTCGGTTGCTGGGATACGGACGTTGATCGCTGCCTTAAAGAAGGCAAATGCCCCCATGGCGCTGGTTCCTCCGTAGAGCCCATAAAGGGTGTTCCAGATCGACTTCGCAGTCGTCTTAGTCCTGACGAGCTGCGCGACTTCGACACTTAGGCGCAAACGAATGCTGCCCATGGCCTTCGACTGCATCTGAATCCATTCAAGGATTTCAGCGCGGTTGGACCCGTCCGTAGCCTGTGTAGGCTCTGTGAAACCGTCGGGTAATTCGATCAGAATCCAGACTCCCTGCGACTGCAGGTATGCTTTCATCAGGTCGGCCCAACGACGGTAGTTCGCACCGTCAAGGACGGGGACGAGGTTCTGGAGGGAGTTCGACATTTTTTGTTGGTTTAGGTGGTGGTAGAGCGGTTGTTGATAAGGTTCTGTGAACGCATTATCAGCGCTCTGACTTATGCTGCCGGGACGGCGCTGACACCACACTGGACTCATTGTTTGGGATGGCGACAGCTGAGCTGCGCACGACCTGCAGCCATATAGGCGCAAAGTCTCCCCCTGACGTCAAAGCCCCTAAGGGCGACGTCCAGGCAAGCTAACCTGACCCGCAGCGGACGCAGCCATAAAGGCGCAGTACCGCGCAGTGTTCAGGGCTCATAACCTGACGAGCAGGCTACTCTTACGCAGTGTAGCGGGACACTAGCTTACCTGGTTAGTTAGCTGTGAGGCTTGATGCACACAAAGTTGCTGTTGAGCGACTTGGGATTGTACTACGCTACAGGGGTCTTTATATACATGTAGGAGACCGTCTGACTAAGCTACTGTATAGTACCAATCCCGATGCATGTGATTCTATCTACAATGCATGTGTTACTCCTGTTACCCGGAGTACCGGTGTGTGAACTCGGCTGCCTAGTTAGGCGCTCTCTATTGTTCAACACATGATTCCACCCTCTGTCTCAAACACTTGAAAGCCGCCAGCAACCTAAGGTGCGCTTTGATACTCTCCATGCTGACAAGTGATCCGGCGGTGGTACGAGAGCCGATTTGATACCGGGTTCGTTCACTGGAGGTTGAGGGTTGCTCGGATTGGCCATAGGAGGACGTCAAAGGTAATGGGACATTGTTGTTATGTCTCCGCTTCTCCTTCAAGAGAGGGTCTGCAAGAAGAGAAGCTGAATGTGACGCGTGAGGCTACAGGTGATTTGGAAGCGATGAGTTCGAGTGAATACCTCGTTGCGCGGGTTGTGCGGGCAATATTAGGTCTGATAGTGACCTCGATCCGACTTCACTTCTCTCTGGACACTCTGCAACCACCACTTCGGGCTTTGACCGACGTGGCTGGGTAGGACGGCCTTTTGAAACTGGGGTAATGACATGACTACTTGCTGGGTAAGTGTTATTACCCCAACACGGCGTCGTTTCACACGGAGCGGCATGCTCACCGAAGGGGTGTGACTCCCCACTTACAGAACTTGGATGTGAGGCTTGATTATAGACAGGATGAACGGAGTTGCTCAACAAGGTCTGTGAAGGTTCCGCCAGTGGGGCAGCTGGTAGGTTCTGGATCGGGCCACCTTCGGAATATGGTGGAGGTGGTTCTTCGTTGCCGCGAGAGGAACGACTCGGAGTAGACATGCCCCGACGACGTCAAGACTAGGAGGACACATACCCACACTCGCAGTTGCTACTCTCTTATGTACCCCACTCGATCAAGGCTGTGATTGAGCATGACGTGAGGGCCGCTACGCATTCGCAAGTAGTATTACGAGTGCGAGCGCCGCTCTGCCTGCGCCTCATAAGTGTCTTCATAGCTTTCTTTGTATTCATACAAACGGCAGCAACACACACCACAGTGCACACGACTGTGCCGCAAGCAACCCACGGTGCTCACCACCGGTAGCGGAACCCACTCCATTCGTCGCCCTTCTCCTTGCGTGCCTCCTCCACGCTCGCGAAGACGCCGTTGCGCACGAGGTCGTCCCGGTCTTCGTTCACGCCCTTTATGACCTCGTTTCGCTCACCGCGCTCGCGCTTCCGATTCTCGCGCGAGAGGAAGATGATGAACAACGTGCTGCAGAACAGCGAGATCCCAACATAAATCAGCAGGATCCCGTGCCCGAGCGTATACCACGGCGCATCTTGTGTGCGGTACTGTGGCGCCCATGATCAGTGATGGTGAGGGGCAGTCGCAAGGCTATGGTACATACGACGTTTGATGAGACAGCGCCGTTGAGGTTTCCCCAACTGATGAGCATGCCAGTTGCCACGCCTCGCTTGTACGACCCTTCAAAATTGTTGGACATCCAGGCAATGACGTTCGGGACGCATGGGTAGACACCGCAGGCAGCGAGGTACACCGCAAAGTAGGACAAGGCAGCGTTCCGCGAGGCGATGAGGATAATGAAGCCCGTCCCGCCGACACACATGCACCCACTAGAAGGAAAGGTCACTCTCTGAGCAGCAAGGGGAAGTTGCAAGGGCTCACATGTTCAAGTAGCCTCGATGGCCATAACGGTCACCAATCCAGCTAACGAAGCAAGTTGTGAAGCATGCAAGAATGTAGACGGGTACAGTGAGTAAGTTTGCCGGCGTAGCGCTATATCCGAGCTACACCCGCGAAAAATGGTGTCAGTCATATTCCACAGCACAAAAAGAATAAATGTGTACCTGGTTAATGATACTAGGCATGAAGAGCGCAATCCCGTAAAGCGGTCCTTCGTTCCCCATATACAACGCCACTTAAAACGAACGTTACTAACTCAACACAACAATTTCGAGGCCCTTCAACTCACTCCCGAGCCATGTCTTCCAGTCCGCTAGAGCCTGCCAGACGTACCGCCACTTGAGCTTTTCTCCTGCTGCACTGACCTGGCCGTCTGCTTGCAGGCGACGCACGACGAAGGTGCGCTCCTCCTCCGTGAGGAAACGCGCGGTGTCTGGGAAGTCCTGGATAATGAAAAACGAGAGCACTCCCGCTACGACGGTGATGAGGCCCTCAATGATGAAAATCCAGGCCCAGCCGCCTTTGCCACCGACGCCCGCCAGTTGCGACAGGCCCGCCTGTCGTGTTGGCAGGAAGGTCACGTGAATTCGTGAGAGGTTCGAGGGAGAAGAAGTGACGTACCGCCAGTAAACCACCGAAGGCCCCCGCGAGGGTTGCAGCGGAGAAGAAAATGGCAGCGCGAAACCCGTACTCCTGGCGCCGATACCAACTACGGATACAAATCGTGTCGGATGATCGCTCCCGGGATTGTGGTGACCACACGACGTACCATGAGAGATAGTACGTAACGCCAGGGAAAAGGCCCGCCTCAAATGCGCCGAGTAACCAGCGCATGGCTGCAATAACCCGTCAGTATATAGCCGGTTTCGATTACAGCGGACTGGAGAGCGGACGAGGAGCCGCACTGACCGACCAATCCACTGTAGTTATTGACAAGGCCCTGTATTGTCTGTGTACTATCATCAGTGTGTTGCGTACTATGCTATTGTCGGTGAGGTATACCCACCATCATGATGCCCCATCCTAACATTAGGAAGGACAGCCACATGGATGGTCGCAGTTTCTTCAAAACGATATTCGATGGTACCTAAGAATTTAGAACAGTGAGCATTCAGCTTCCTCCACTTTGCTGGGACTGCCCACCTCGAAGGCCGCGTAAGGAATGAAGAAGACCGTGAGTGCAATTAGATATTGTGTGTCGGTGATGTGCAGCGCCTGTTCCACGCCGTACAACTGTGAAATCTCTTGTTCGTTAAAGTGCATGCAGGCAAGATGCGCGAATCCTTGCCTTGGCGTTTCCGACGCTTGTGCGATCCAGGAAACTGAGCAGGAACAGGAACGACAACCACGGTATGAGTTGCCAGTCGATCTTGCGCTGAAGCTTCTTCTCGTTGACACCGCTGACGTCTATGTGCGGGTTGTAGAGTTCCATCTCGTCTTGCTGCACCTTTTCGGCGTCGCGCTCGACCTCCACTATTGTTGCTTCCTCCTTCGACATCCTCCGGGAAGATGCTGCTGGCGTTAACTGCGAATATTCAATCACGGAGTTTGCGCCCTTCTCTGATTCTGCGTCCATGGTGGGCATCTTCGTGAAAGCTGTAAAACCAAATGCGAAGGAGTGACAGGGGAATGATGTCGAAAGAGGAGGTGAGATGGGCTACCAGGATGAACCAGCGGCTCAAGACGTGAATCAATTGGGGGGCACTGATTATAAACTTGGTGTCATTGCACCTGTCCATGCAATTCAATGGGGGATCGCCGTGTGAGGTGTTCGCGGTCCCAGCCTCTCCTTGCAGAACGCCACGCCGGTAGAACCTCCCACGACGAGGGGTGGTGTTCTGGGCGGATGGGGTTCACGGCGATCGGGCAGGAGCTGCTCCTGAAATATCATGCACAAGTATTGCTCACTGGACAGTTTCTATGATAACTGGAGCTCGCAAAACATGGGTGATAGTCGAAGGTGGTGTGACGGAGAAAGGCACGTCGCCGTGTTAGTTCTGTGCTTTCTGTGTCGGGTAAACAATCAGCTCGAAATATCGTAAGTGGGAAGGAAGGTGGATAAGCCCCGACCGAAGGGTGTAAATTATCGGCAAGAGATAGGCACGGCGGAAATGCGAGGGTGAGCTGTGACCAAGAGAGCGTTCGACGGCCCTCACCTAAGGTACCTGCTTGTTGAGTACCACACGGAGACATTCGCCTTTTTGGTAGTGCGGGTTCCTTCCGTAGCTTCATGAAATATGACTCGGTGGATAGGGAGGGAGGATTCGACGTGCTGGGTCTCAAGCAATGTCAATAAATATGGGGGTAATAGAAACAGTTTCTGAAGAGCCAGAGTCCTACTCGTCGCGCACGTGGGAGAAGCATCGAACGCAGATGCAATGCCCTCGTTTCGCCGCTCGACAGACGTCTAAGCCAGTATCGGCCCCGGGCAATGTTGGAGGAGGAGAGCACTCACCTCGAACAGTGAGACTGGCGTCCTCCTCAAGAGCCAATCACAATTCTCAACCGCAGTGTTCATCTTTCACGTCAATGACCAAGCCCCCACGCATGCATCTGTCAGCGACGATCACAGTGCCCCCAGCGGTCAGCATAGTATGAGAGTGTTGCTGCACCCATGACCTGTGCAGTTGTATTCTTTCCCCCGAGTTCACCACGTCAAGAGTTATATGGGCCTCTCCAAGTGATACACATGTGTCTGCTGTGCTTGGCCCATTATCTGTGCGCATTTCTTTTAAGACAGTCGAACACATCGTTGAGTCGTGGACGAGAGCACGCACTTGGTCTCGGCCGACCAAAGTTTATCGGGCCCCGTCGTCGGAGTATACTCCACCAAAGTACGCCAACTGCATTCTCACCCCTCCTGGCTTCTCTGCGGTCGTTCACATAGGCTTTACACAGCCTCGCAACCATTCAAAGAAAGCCTTGACTATTCGGAATTTGTAAGATGAGGTGAACCGCAGGTAGTGAGAGAGTAGGGATCGGGCTTCCGCATAACAAGTCACGAGTCGGCATAGATAATTTGGGCATTCTGCACAGATACAGCACAAGGAGAAGAGACAGCCGACCTGAGCCTCAAGTCAAGGTTTGTTGAAAGACGGGATAGGTTTCCAAAGGCGGTTTGCCACCGGGCCGCACGGGCCGATCCCGAGGCTCGCCACAGATCTTGCTGTGTGGGCATCAACAGGACCCGAAGTACGACAAGTTGTAGTACGGGCGCGAGCAAAGCGATGTCACCCCCTATCCAGCGGTAGCAATAAGTCCATTATGTGCGCTAGGCCAAGGGACCCAATAGATTACATACACCGATAAAGCAAACCCACTGAGCCAACCGATGCAGATGTCGACCACTATCATGGCGAACACGCACATCAGCATAAAATGCTAACGGGACACAGCGTGCACTGTTCCAGAAAACCGTATCGTATTCCATGATCTTATTCCATGCAAAGGTTCACGATCGCCGATATAATCTATGCCCAGTCACAAATGACCGGGAACCACTTCATCTTGCGTACCGCCCGGACACATCACACTCACGCCTCCACTCTTGGTGCCGCATCATCCTGATCGTCTGGTGGGGGCTTGACGATACCGCGCCGAAGCATATCGGCCACCACAGGGTCTGTTGTCCATGCAGCACCTCTGCAAACGAGAGTCAGATTCGAAGAGCATCGACGGCGTGCATCGCTTACAAGACAGCCTTCACGACGTCGCGCATGACCGCACCACTGGCAATCTCGAGCTTCTCTACGCCCTGCAGGCCGTCCGCACGTGTTGGTCCTAGATTGAGGAGTAGAACGGGCTTGTGCAGCTCCAACGCATGTCTCAATAATCTGGTGAGGAAGGGTGAGGGTAAGTGCGCATGCAAGCGGCACGGGCGCCGTACCTAAATGCTGAGAAGGTCGCGAGTGTTGTCCCCATAAGAAGTAGTCGGCCACAATCCTCAACGTCTCGAAATCTAGCGTGCGCCATAAAAGTCGAGGATGACGACCAGTAGGCACGAATTAATGATGGCAGATTATGGGCACTCACGAGCGATCGCGAATCTCTTGGGCGATTGACTCCCCGAAGAAGATAACCTCAGGTTTTTGCTAGGTGGAGGGGCTGTCAGAGTGCTGAGGCATCACAACCTTCGCAGACTACGCACGACGTTGTTATGTCTGTTCTGAGACAGGCATGTTGGGCAGTCCGGGACGACAAACTCGTCGTAGTTCACGCCTTCAAGTGCAACCTGAACAGTTGGTGAAAATACCGGAAAGGCAGTAAAGCGATACTCACATCGCCATCTGGATTTGTTCGCGGTCTCCGGTCGGTAGCTTCTAGCTCGTCCATGAAGGCCTTCCACTGTGGGTTCGCAGCGGAAAGCTGCATCTGGAACGTGTCTCTGTCCACTAAATGGCCATGAGCACATCGAACACTCTTTATGCGCACATCTTGAGCTCCCATCCCTAACTTCATGGTGTAGCAGGCTTACCCTCAGCTGCCCATGTAGCTCCAAAATCTGCTCCTGCATACGACCCTCGCTCCATACATGGGATATAGCTTTGTGGTGCAGGCCGTCGACGTTCTGCGTCACGATCTTTTGGACTACAGAGGAGTGCTGCAGGGCAGCGAGAGCGAAGTGCGTCGTGTTCGGTTGCGCATCCCGCACCGGCGGGTAGCCGAGGTATGACCGTAGCCTGATACATATACAGGCGAGTCAGCACTCGCAGGGGGAGAGACCACGACGCAGAAGATGGGACGCACCAATATCGCCGTCTGAGTAGCACATGAGTAAATTTACGCATTTGGTATTCAACAGGAACGGGGGCGTACCTGTAGGCTGCGCCCTTCGGAGACGGATCCATGAGTTCATGGTACTGCGTAACCGCATCTTTAGACCGCATATACCCAGCAGAGATGAGCCCTTGACGTACAAAGATAGGCCTAGGTACAGTCACTGTTAAGCAGTCCGACGTAGAACAGCACAAGTTGCTCACGTACTTGTAGTTTGGGTTCAAATACCTCCCCTTGGACCCTCGGTACGCCCGGATGCCCGAGTCGACGCTGACCCCCGCTCCGGTGACGACTGCAGCATTCCCCGGGGACAGAAAGCTTGCGATGCGGTCGACGGCCTCCGCAGGGAGGATGGCGCGAGTCTGCGCTGCGTTGGCTGACTTGAGGATCGCTTCCGGGATGTTGGGCACTGAGACACGCATACCGTTAATCGCGAGCCCGGATTTTGGCGCCACTATGTACATCGCGTTCTCGCGGTCGCCTCCCTCACTCGTGCTCTGTTTCTTGCTCAATAGTCGTTCGTTTCTACAACGTTGGCGACCCTCAATTCGAACCCTACATGTCGGCTCAAGATGTCGGAAAGGCCTGATAGTGATACTGGTGCACGTCGCCTACAATAACGGCAAGACGCATGTGATTCGGATCAAGGTACACCTGCCTCCTCCACTGGTTATCCCCGCACTGGACGACGACGATGCTCAAGGCGCCGCAGCCGCCGTCGACGCTGCACACCCCCGGATGGCAGCATTATTCTGTTGCATTCTCGCCCTTCCACACACATCGCCTCGCCGTCGCGTCCGCAGCTAACTACGGACTCGTGGGCAACGGCCGCCTACACCTCGTTGGGCTCGGACCCGGCCCTGGCGCACTTCCCGGCCTCGCGCTCGAGAGGAGGTGAGTGGGAATCCCTCTGATAGCGGATCTGTCTCACAGAAAGATAGCTATGACACCCAAGACGGCCTGTACGACATCGCCTGGTCGGAAATCCACGAGAACCAGATCGTCACCGCCTCGGGCGACGGCTCGATACGCTTATGGGATATCATGCTCAAAGTAGGCCCCGCAGCGCCTCCTCGCAGGTCCCGTTCCGCTCACGGTCTCGCAAGCGCATCTAGGACCTGCCCATCCGCGCATGGCAGGAACACACGCGCGAGGTGTTCTCCGTCGACTGGTCCAACATACAGAAGGACATGTTCGTGTCGGCGTCCTGGGACGGCACAGTGAAGCTTGTGCGCCTCGTCTTCATCTCCTCATCATCAGTTCATGCTCACTCCACCGCTAGTGGTCCCCCGAACGTCCGCACTCCATTTCGACCCTCCACGCGCACCAGATGTGCGTCTACCAGGCGCTCTTCTCGCCGCACCAACCGGACCTCGTCGCGACGTGCTCGACGGACGGAAGTCTCAAGCTTTTTGACCTTCGCGCGCCCGCGTACACCGGCACCACGAATTCGTTTACGCGCCCCATGACCGCCGCGGCGCTCACCGTGCCCGCCTCAGGCACAGAAGTGCTCTCGCTCGACTGGAACAAGTACCGCCCGTTCTTGCTTGCAAGCGCAGGCGTGGACAAGATGATCAAGGTATGGGATTGCCGCATGGTGAAGCTGGGCGCGGGCCAGGAGCAGGTCGGTGGGGTGTGCGAGGTGCCCCTGCTCGGGCATGAGTACGCGGTGCGGAAGGTGCAATGGTGTCCGCATCGGCCGGACGTCCTCGCTAGTTCGAGTTATGACATGACGTGTAGAGTGTGAGTGGCGTATCACCGTTATTGTCAAGGTGCTGATGTTGTGGCAGATGGTCCACGACACCTACGCCGTCGGGCGGACACCTGCTCTACGTACAGGACGCGCATACCGAGTTCGTCGTGGGCTGTGGGTGGTCGCTGTACGACGAGGGCGTCTTGGCGAGCTGTGGATGGGACTGCAAGCTGAATATATTCCGTGTATAACGTACTGTGCTATCAAGTGATCTTGAGTGTATCAATACTTGTCGTCCCTGTCACAAATCCCAGTATATATGAATATCAAGGCACGCCGATGTCTAGACTGGTCATCAAATTCCAAACTTATTGACACTGTTGTACACATATTATGCAGGGTCACCTGATGGTCTACACATCGTACTCCGATGTTCTTGATACTCTTTCTGCTTACTGTTCACGGCACCGCGAGGTTCCCATGGGGATATTAGCATGCTATACTGACTTCAACCTTACAAGCCAAGCACTCATTCTTCATCTATTCTCTTCATTATGGACGATGACAATGGTGACAGGGGTGATCAAGACGATAGCGCCGTCATTCAGAGACAATTGATATCTCATCTGTTGCTCTATGCACCAAGGGATGGTTTGTTCGCATAAATTACGAAAAAGAGGACAACAAAGCCTCAGAAGAGACTACAGCTCAACTCAACATGCGACTAGAGGAAACCCGGCGAGACCTGTAAATGTGTGCAACGCGATGCAAGCAGCAACCTCGGGCGGAATCAGTAGGCGCCAGTCGGGTACTCGGTCCCCGAAATCTGAAGCTTGACGACAGACTGAACGTCCAGCCCCTCCGCAGCCATTCACCCGGGACCAAATATAACCTCCCGACAGACCATGCATGGGTGGAGTGACGGTGGAGTGTCCAGAACAACATGCGCCGGTGAGTTTAGCAGGAACTTGACGTTGTCTGTCGGCCTACTTACAAGCAGTAGTGGGTGTTGCAGCGATGTCTGGGGCCCTGAACTCGCCCCTGAAATTATTTAGACTTGACAACATCTGCTTTAGGGTAGCTGGGAATTGCCTAAGTGATCTTGATCGATCTGACAGGGCGCGGAGATTGAAGATTTACATATCTATGCGCTACTTGTTGAGCCAGTCAGCGTCTCTCGTACTGCACTGGGCAGGTGCGGCGCACTCAAGCGGATGTCCTGGCATCATATCCTCACACCGCGCCTCTGTCGTGGCAACGCATTATGAGGGCGGCTTTCACTTCCATTGAGTGAGGACAATGCGGGCGTGCAAAGCGAACAAGAGACTGGCAAACAAATGAAGGGCAACAATGAAATTAGAACTGATGTACAAAGCATGTGCGCGTCGTGGCCTGCCGGAGCCCGTGGGAGGGCTTTCGCTTGCCATCTAGGGCACGTCGTTGTGGCGTCTGCCGGGCACGCGTAACTTCTTAATGCTGCGGGCCTATCAGACTCTCCTCCTCCTTCTTCCACCCCCACCCTGCAACCGCCCTCTGCCTGGCCCGTCCCTCCTTCAAGGCCTCCTTCGTTTACCTTTCCTCTTCATACGTCTGCAGTCGCCATGATCCACGCCGTCGCCGCCCTCGTCCTCGCGCTCCCGCTCTCCGTGTCCGCGCTGCACGCCGAGTCCAACTTCCGTCGCCGTCATGCCGATTTCGCACACAAGCCCACGTTCATGCGCCGTGCGACCAACTATACCATCAAGGACCACTTCGTCGGAGAGGACTTCTTGTGCGTCGCGCCCTTTGTTCCCGTAGCGACGGGGTAGTCTGACTCGTGTACAGGCAATGGGACTTCTTCAACACTGCGGACCCCACCGGCGGTCTGGTGACGTACGTCGACGCTGAGGTGGCCATTGCCGATGGCCTCGCGACGGTCGATTGCGACAACGCGACGACCCTCGCGGTCGATGCTAACCAGACTGTCGCCGTCGGCGGCACGCGTAACTCAGTGCGCATCACCTCGCCCCAGACTTACAGCTCCGGCCTCTTCATCGCCGACTTCGCCCACATGCCGTTCGGCTGTGGTATCTGGCCGGCCTACTGGACCCTGGGCACGACCACCGAGTGGCCCCTCTCGGGCGAGATTGATATCATTGAGGGTATCAACCTGAACACGGAGAACCAGATCACCCTCCACTCCGGCCCCGGTTGCACGCTCAACAACACTGCGAAGACGACTGCTTCCGTCCAGGGTACCGAGTGCACGAGCTCCCCTGGTGCCGACGCTGGGTGCGCGTATGCGCAGCAGGACCCGCGCTCATTTGGCGAGGGCTTCAACCAGGCTGGCGGAGGTGTCTTCGCGCATCTCTGGAACACGGACGGTGTCACAGTCTGGTTCTTCTCGCGCGCTGATATCCCGGCGGACATCACCGCCCAGACCCCGGACCCGACCTCGTGGGGCACGCCCACCGCGATCTTCCCCAGCACGGGCTGTGACATGGCCACGCACTTCTACGACCACGCGATCGTCCTCGACACTACCATCTGCGGTGACTGGGCCGGCCCCGCATATACGACGTCCGGCTGCCCCGGTACTTGCGATGCGATTGTCGCCAACGCGACCAACTTTGCCGGTGCGTTCATACCCTCTGTTCCGGTGATAAATTGGAGATGATGACTGAATGTTTCTTTGTTTGCATCATACAGAGGCCCAGTGGAAGGTCAACTACATCTCCGTCTACGAGTAGATGTGCTCCGCAAGGACGACCTATCACCTCCTTTGACGCCCGTATAGTTCATTCACTCGCATCGACCCCACCTGCACTCACTGCCACGCACTACATCTAACGCTCGTATACCTACTCTCTTAACTTATCACCGACCTTTGGCCGGTTTCCGCTTCTTTTCCACGTCGGTGATGGATGTCCATAGCTATACATAGCACCTGGGGCGCGTTTGCAACGCCTAGGCATGCTCGCTGATCCATTTATGGCATATTTACTTACACTTACACGGATACCCAATATCCGACGCTGCATCAGGGGTGGGCCCGATCCTCGACGGAGCGGGCGTTGCAGCCTCTCGACTCTCGATCTCCGGGCTGGTGTCCGGGGCACCTTCACACTCGTATACACACGTTCTGTGAATGGAAGATTATTACATCATGTGTGCCAAGTGCGTGCAGTGCTTCTAGCAACGAACAGTCGAGTTTGAGAGATCCGATTTCCGAGGTATCAAGGAATCATGAGTGTCGAGCACGCGTCGTGAATCAAGACACCATGGGCCGGGGCAGAGTTGATGCATCATGCATCATTGGTCGATATGTGCGACAGTTGGAATCCGGTCGCTGGCGTGCAAGTGCGGCACCGCGCCACCGGTACCTATGTGTCGAGCCAGAACGCGATCAAGACACTTGAAGCAATCCCTCTTTTCATGGAAACATATGGTATTGATAATTGGCCACGACCAGTGGGCTGTCGACTACAGATCTTCTCGACAATGTCCGTCAGCTTCTGCTCCCATGCATCAGTCAAGGTGACCGCACACATATACGCAGGCGTGACCTGGATCGGGACAGGGTACTGCAGAGGAATGGACGGGGAGACGACGTTGCAGTTGGCGGAGAGCATGACGGCGAGGGACGCAACACAGTCCGCTGCTCTCAACTGGATTTTGCGGAGTATCTTGAACTGGTCGATGAATTGCTTGATGTTCGTGCGCCCGTACGTGTCCACGAGTTCATCGTAGGTCATCGCCCGTGCGTAGAGGACCCGGAAGTGCGCCCACTGCCGCGGCGACTGCACGCGCTCCGGGACGTGGTCGAGCATGACGAATAGGATCGCGTCGGCGGAGAAGTCGGGCTCGGTCGCAATGCGCAGCGCGTTGTACCCCGCCTCCATGAGCGGCAGCTTGAACTTCTCCGCGAACGCACAGAACTCGGATGACGGAGGGCGGGATCGCACTCGCGTTAGTGGAAGGCTGTGCGCCGCCCACGGAGAAGCACTTGTCTATCTCTTTGAGTTGCAATCTCTCTTCTCTGATAGACTTGCAGACGGTCTTGTGGAAAGCCCAGCCAGACTTCTGGCAATCGGAGCTCTGAGCGAGTCTTGATCAGATAAGGTGGTCTGCTCTGGCAATGAACAGCCCCACGCAGTATAGCGCCAGCTTACACCCAGAACACGCGAACAACTTCCCTGCCTCGGTCCTGGTCTTGAGACCTACACCGATGAGATTCGGTTAGTTGCGGATGAATCGAGGATCATGGCCGCATACAGAAGTTGCATTCTTGTATTCCATGGCGGGCTTTGTGCGAGTCGGAATTCATCTTGTTCTGCATTTTGCTTTCCTCGGTGTATGTGCGGTTCGGAACGATTACGATGCACCAAGTAGTTAGAACTGATGGGTGTCGGAGGATACAGTCGAGCGTCTACGCGTCGGGTGGCGCGCTCGGTCTCGCGATCGGTGAGGCCGATTCTCACGCTGACGAATTGATGGGAGGGCCTCGCACACTGCACACGAACGACCACGACGTCCTCTTGTCTCTTTGCGAATGCATCTGTCTCACCCTCTATTTCCTGCGTGCGGCACAGGCAAAGCGTGCCAGAGTACACTTATTGCGCAATCGAAGCCTTGACAAGACGGCGCAGGCTGTGATGCTATTGATGTAGGTACAGCATTCAACAAGCATGCTCTGGTTTGGAGTTGGGCGTCTCTCGAGCCTATATCCCGACAATATATCTTTGTTGTTACCACCGCCACCCCCGGTTTCGACCAAGACGGCGGACGGTATAGCCTCGTACTCGTCTTTCCGAACGGTCCAGCAATGACAAAGCTCCGCTATTCTGTCGACGACAAACACCCGCCGCACCCACAACCCGAAGGCAACCCGAACTTCCCTCCAGCCTTCTTGATTGGACCTCATACCCTTACGTCGCCCCTGGTCAATATCGAATACGCGAAGGCGCACCTACGTCTATTGGGCGCGTTCGCAGCTCTCAGGCAACGTGTCTTCAACTGTACTCAAGAAGAACTCCCGCCTCTCGCGAGGAACTTGGACAATACCCCGGCGGTACCGCGCAGATGGGCTTGGTTTCTCTGCTTAGCAGTGGACAGGTTAGCTTATTATCCAGCTGCGACACCAATTCTCTGACCATAGATGTCCTAGGTTCCAGCGTTGGATTCGGAAGGTCAAATATGACCCAGACGAAACCTTGGTCAAGAAGTTCCATCGATGGGTTCGAGAAGTCGAGTATGACCCAAACGTCGTGTCCTGGGTTAAGAGCGAAGCACCACCGCTTGACGTGCTCATGGTATGGCATGCTTACATGCTTAACCCTGCGTGCGTTTGCAAAAGACTTGCGGCATCTCCCCGTCTAACTCTCATCTCTAGATGGTACGCCGAAGACTCCATGCGCTTGCCCGAACTCCAAACGCTCCAGAAGCTAGACGATAGGCTGATACCCGCAGTGGTACATCGTCTGTCCTGATCTCGTGTGGCGTCGTTTGCTCACGACCTACAGCTCGTGATGGGAGACCCCCTCCAATACAAACCCACAGACGAGCGCAAGCGCAGCTGGCTCTCGTCGGCGGGAACACCGTTCGACCCAATAGAGGCCCTCACGAAGCGTTCGTCCCACACCATCACCTGCCCAAAGTGTGGGAAGCGCAATGAGGCCGGTACGTCTCAATGACGCTGACCGAGGTCGGCTACTCATGTGATGCAGAGTACCTGACACCCGATGGCACTGGCTACGCCCAACAAGGCTTTCAGTGGCCCTGCTCCCGTTGTGCCTTTCCTATCACCAAGGCTGCACTGGCGATAGACAAGCTCGCTCAAGACCTGGTCAAAGAATTCACTGATGAGGACACACCATTGGGTGCATATCTCCCGTGCGTGCGCCATGAGTAGCAGTCGTTGAGCCTGATGCGACAACCCTTATTGTATAGAGGCACCCTGCGCGATCCGACGGATGCGTTGAACACTGAGCGCGCTGTGAGTATCAAGAAGCGAATTATAAGGGACCCTAGAATGAGCCAGCCTGAGGACGTACGTTGCCTGCTTGCCCAAATGAGACCAAGTGCTTACCGCACATCTTTGCCCAGTCCAAAGCGTCAGCTTGGTGCACATCAATCAAGGAGAATTTCGAGTACTCCATCACAAACGTGAATGAATACATGCGTTCAGTCGCGGGGACTAAGCAGTTAACTGTGCTCAGACGCATGTTCGTCATCTTCATGGTAATCACCGATAGCTCCGCGAAACTCATTGTCTCTTCTATAGGCTGGACAGGATCCTCAGCACATACACTGACGACCTCCCCTTCTCGACTGACCTCGTCGGCGCGGTGCGCACTCCGTTGCTCTGAGTTGGTAAACGCCACAAGTCTGACCCTGGCGCGTTGCGGCTGCAGGTCATCCGGCAGGGCTCCTTCACTTCCAAGATGCACGACTTCGGCTGGACGGCACCGGGGTATTTCGACAACCCCGTCGATGAGATTGTCCTCGTTCACTCAATCACACGATATCATGCGTAAGCGGTGCCAGTCTCATACATTATCTTACCCTGAGCAGACCCCCTGACAGGTTCATGGATATGATGTCTGCTTCGCCAGCCTCGTTCTTCGTGCCCACACTAGATATTGACCTCGTGTGGCATACTCACCAGTTGACGGCAGGGCGATATGCAGAAGACTGCAAGACGTACGTCGGACGCTACGTCGACCAGTAAGTAATGTCACATCAAAGAACATGGCATCAATTCAGCGCCTCTCCTAGCGATGACAAAGTCGAAGAGAACCGTCTAGCGAATGGCTTTGATCTCACTTGTAAGGCATGGCAGGTGCGTCATGCTCCCATAAACCAGCACACGGTCTATTGAATGCCGGCCAACCTCACAGCACCGGTTCAAAGTACCATACAGCTACTGCGGCTGCCCGCTCCCAGGCGACTCGATCGGCGACAAGCTCCAGCGCCTCACCCACAAACTTTTCTCGTCCTCGTCCAAAGAGCAGCCGCAGTCCTCTCTCAAACCGTCCGGCCACCCGGCCATCGCGCACGCGACGCACGCGAGCGAGCACAACGCGATCCACCTGCGGCCCGAAGACCCGTCGCTCGCCTCGAAGATCGCGCGAAAGCGCCGCAACCGCGAGCGGAAGATGGACGAGCGTCGCGCGCGCGACCTCCGCCGCGTGCAGCGCGGCGAGCTCGACCCCGAGCAGTACCGCCGCGGTCAGGCACACTACGCCGCGTTCCTTACGCCGGTGCCGTTCCTCACCCCCGTAGATGTCTCAGGGTGTGTGTCCGTCGGCCACTCGCAGTGCGCCCCGGTGAGTCGTGCGAGCCGTTGTCGGAGCCAGGGCAGCGGAGTGCTGACTCGGCTTGTGTTCGTTCAGGCAGGAGGGAGTTGCGTCCCCGGAGCGTGCGCCTCTGCGGGTGCCTGCAGCTCGTGCGGAGCCGACAGCGGAGCTGACAGTGGAGGTGATGACGGAGGTGGTGGGGACAGTGGCGGCAGCGACGGTGGTAGCGGGGGTGACAGTGGAGGCGGCGGCGGATTGTGGGGGATGTGGGGAAGTTGGGGTTCAGGCTGCGGGAGCTCTTGCGGCGGTGATAGCAGCTCGAACTGCGGTGGCCACTCGGGCTGTGGCGGGCACTCTGGTTGCGGAGGCAATTCGTCAGGGTGCGGTTCGTCAGGGTGTGGAGGATCATGAGCGACTGGCCTCATGTTGTATCACAAGTATGTATCACTACTTTGTTGCAAGGATAAGTTATTAGTTTTGCGGCTCCCCGCGTCGATACTGTTGCACCGGTGACTCTGACTTTCCAGGTTTTATCTGCGGTGGCGCAAAAGACCATGGTAGCGTACTTCGTAGGCCGATACACACTCGGAGGGGCCGCGGAGTTTGCCCCTGGCAGCGGCGTTGGGTCCCGATAGGCGCGAGTCGCTGATCCCCTTCGCCCGTCAGGAATAATTTGAAGTTACCGTATGATCGGTACCGAATGGCCCATCGGAATGGGGAACATAGACTGCACCATAACGGATTGCTTGATGGATGCCACAACGTTGCATACAACATCGTTCTCAGCCATCCTTGATTCTCGTGGAACATGTTGTTACAGATCAGTAATAAACGACGTGGTGAAGAGAGGCGGAGCACCAAGAATCGACGCACACATCTAAGTCTGGATATCTCCGCTAAACACGCCCGCCATGCTATCCAAGAACGCAAGGAAGTTCCCCGCGTGTTAACCCACACGCGAAGAGCCACCCTTGTCCCCTCAGATCGCCAGCCGCTTCACCCTATCCGCCAACGAGCTCACGGTTTTCTGAATCGAGGTTTTTAACTTCCCCGCCGCGCAGACCCCGCTCTCGACGTGCTGGCACAGCGCACTGAGCGTGCGGAACTCGACCTCGCACCCCCGCCACGCCTTCGGGCAGCGGTAGATCTCGATGTCGTGCACGGGGCTCTCGAGATGTTGCCACAGGTCCGTCCACTGCCGGAAGCCTTTCGCGCAGATGGGGCAGTCGTAGTGACCCGTGTCGGGGTTCCGCCGAGGAGTCTGACCCATGGCCCATGAAGAGCCCATCTGCGAGGGGTAGTAGCCGTCTGGGCCGGAGAGAAGACGAGCGGGATTGGTGATGACGTTGTCAGCGTCCAGTTTGACGGTGATGCGGTTCACTTTGTGGCGATCCATCCTCGATCGACATGTACCCGACTCGAGATGATGTATGAGCGCAGAGCTATAGGCGAATGCTTTCAAGCATTCCCGCCCTGGGCAGTAGATAGTGCGCCCTATGTGGACACTGTTGGTGTCCAGGTGCTTCGCCAAGGTCTCGCCGTCCTTGAAGACGCGCTGGCACTGCACGCAGTACCAATGTACGTCACGGCAATGCTCGTCGAAGGCTTCGGATGTGCCGCATATCTGCCTGCATTCCAGACAGACCCAGTGAAAGTTCTGGTAATGCTCGCGGAGATCTTGCTGCGTGGCAAAGGGCTATAAACAGGTCAGACAGAGATCACACCATGACCGGTAGTTCGTGGACAGCTGTGCTTACCAGGGAGCCCAAACATAACAAACACTGATTGTGGGATGCCTCCAGATGCCATGTTAGGTTCATCCGCGTGGGGAAGTGGCTATCGCAACGAGGACAGTAATTGTGCAGAGGGCTGAACTGATAGTGCAGAACGAGGTTTTGGCGGAGTGGGAAGTCTATGACACAAGTTCTACATATATGGTGGGCTGTAGAGGTGCTGAGATGCCTCGCGAGAGCTTCCATGCTCTCGAAATCCCGTCGGCAGCGTACACATTGGGTGGCCATTTCGATGGTGGAGGGTCGAGTGCACGATTGCGGAAGACGCTTTGCCAACTGCTGCTCTGTCGCTAGCCCTAGATCAGATAGATGAGGGGAACGCTTCACGGTTACGTTCAGGCCTGAGCTTATCCGATTCGGCACCGCTCGACCCAGAGCCTCACACACGACCGCGGCAGCCTCGAGGTTCGTGGGATGTAGAAGCAACATTGGAAGCCGCCTGCAAACCTTAGCATTTCCACCGCCACGACGCCGTCCCGCACCAAAGCAGCAGCAACACCAAACCGGGCGAGGCACTCTGGCAGACCCTGTCCGGTTTGATCAACCCGCGAGGGTGTGCACCTTCGCGCGCGATCCTGGGCCTTGTTCAGGGTCCGATGCCCTGTCAACCGTTCAAATAGGCACTTGACGTTAGGCCAATATGCCCATATATGTGTACACCCTCGATATACGGAGAAGTACGACTGCGTGATCAGGACGTCAGTTCTCGGGTCCGAGGAATTAAGCTAACGGCGTACCTCAGCAGTCTCTCGTCATGGATACGCCACACCCGCGATTATGATGTGCGTAACGCTGACACACCTGCGATTAAGGGCCCTGACCTACAGGACACCTTGCATAGCTGGGACACGGCGCCGTCGTCGGAGGTGAGGGCAGGGGGAAAGAGACATGTTGTACATCGGGAAATGTGGGATGATCCAAGCAGGGTCCTTTGGTATGCTACAACGACAACATAGATGAACAATCAAAATAAGATCACGAGGATATGAGCATGTTAGTCAATGCGTCGAAAGCAAGGCAGGGGCGTGGACACAGAGAGAAGGGTCATAACAAGGCATGCGGACAACAGGTCAGAAAGAAGACGTAGTACACCAAGACAAGAGACAATATAAGTAGCTTGTACACAGATGCATCTTGAGATCATTATTACCCTTTGCATTAATTCATCGCCGCCAGCCAGAGCCGGCGGGGGCCCCCACGGGGCCCGCGGCACCGACCCCATCGCGTCCAACGAGGCCGTGATGGTGAAGAAGGCGCGCACAACATTGCGCCGCCTTGACGTCCTCAGTCGATCGCTCGGGTGCAGGGGAAGCGCGCGCGTGCGAGACCGGCACGCGGCGGCGCCGATCGTCGTCCCCGTCGTCATCGGAGTCGCCATGCTCGGGGTACCAGATTGGCTTCCGCAGCGTCGCCCAGCTCCATTCCTGCCAGTCCTTGCGCAGTGGCGACTCGAGGTCGCGAAACGGGCGGCGCTGCGAGCGTGCGAGGTACTCCTCGAAGACCGGGTCCGGCTCGGCGACCGTAGTAGGCGGCGTGGGAGCTGGAGGGGGCGAGGGCGGTGGGCTAGATTGTGTCGTATCAGATAGTTGCGTCAACGGCGAATCTTCTTTGGTCGGAGCGGTTTCCACGCTTGTGGTCGATGCGTCGTCGCCGTCGCGGCCCGGGATAGGTAGAGTGTGCGTGGCGAGCGCGAGCTCGAGCACTTTACGCGCGGGTTGGACGGGAGGCTTCAGATCCGTGGGGAAGGGGGTCTGCTAGTAAAATATCAGCGAACAGAAGGGGAATACCGACGTGCACTGCAGCCAATACCTGGTCGTTCGTTTCGCGCAGCTCCTGGACGATACCCTCCGACCTGCGCACGCACCGCTCGCGATGTTTGTGCCAATGCGCGGGATCGAATGCGCTCTTGGCAGAGAGCTTGATCCACGAGTAGCAGCGGCGGCACCGGACGAGCTGCGGGTTCGCGATCTCGCACAACGCGTCGGCGCGCAGTTTGCTCTCGCGCGCCTTCTCCGCGGGCGTCGGCCGGCGTGTAAAGCTGTGCGACGGGGCGTGGTTAGCGGTGTGCGCCGCGCGGGGGACAGGGCGCTCACTCTCGCACGGCCTCGGTGGCGTTAGCGGCGGGATCGACGGGCGGAGGGCTCGCGGGAGTGTCGGACGGCCTGGGGCGCGCGGGCTTGGCGGGCGCGTCGCGTACGGCTGGCGTGGTATCGGCGCTGTCACTGCTTCGTAAAGTCAGGCAGACGCGTGCGGCACGCGTTCGAGGGCATACCTTGTGCCGTGGGGTGTGCACATGGCAGGGGGCCTGCTGCGGGCGGTAGTCGTGCTGGGGGTGCCACGCGGGTCAGGACGCAGCGGTGGGCGAAGGGGAGCGGCGAGCGTGCCGTACCCTGCAGTAAGATAGGATTTACGGTAGTGCTAGGGATGCGGGGACAGTGAGCACGGGAATAGAGGGACGAAGGGGGCCACTGGACTCACGGCGGGGAGCGTGTCGTGGGGTCGTACAGGGCTGGGGGATCGTAACCTTGGTGGGGGAGGCTGTGAGCACGGTGCGGGGGCGGGAGGGGACTCGGGGGCGTACAGTTTGCTGATGTCCATTCGGGGGGCGGTGGGGAGGAGGGGGGGACGAGGGGGGAGGAAGAGAGAGGCGGGACACGCCACCCGCTGGGTCTCCAGGCTGAGGCGCACGGAGGAGGCCTCAGGTAGGGTGGCCTCGGCATCCACCGCACGGCGAACGGGCGACACGCGCCTACAGGCGTGCCAGTCCATTTACGGGCTCATCCTCGGCTTCTCGCAGATCTCATCTCTCCGCGCCCATCGGCAAACGTTCGCGGAACCTGATCGCAAAACCAAAGCGATATATTCGGAATAGCACATACGCGGCTGCAAATCCTTACAGCACGTCAACACCAATAACGAGGGGCGATGCGCTGAACAGTGCGTATCGATGATGAGACGTCGGGATAATCCTACACTAACCCGATGATAGTCCTTCGCGGAATCCGCGCACAAATGAATGGGACGGCTGCCTGGCCATCATCTCCGTGCCCATCGGCCACCTCATCTACGGGACAAGCATAGCAATAACACATCCTTACTGGCTATACTGTGCGATCCCCTGTCGCGTAGTCTAAATACGAGGAATGTCTCCCCATCGTCTAGCGTTCTGATGCCGTGCAAGGCGATATATTCGGACTAGATACATGCATACAGCAGATCAAAAGAGCGTCAAGAGACTGATACTAACGAGGGCACAAGCGGGGACAATAATGAGAGCGGGGATGCATAAAACAATGCGACAGTGCTCTAACCCGATGATAATCCTTCACGAAATCCGTGCACGAATGAGCGGAACGGCTGCGTGACCCAGTCCAAAAACCCTGGCGAGTCCCCCTCCGGTGCCTCGTAGAGCAGCGTGCGCGGGCGCACCTCGCGCGTCTGCTCCTCCTCCTCGTCATCCTCGCGTGCGCGCTTCTCGCCACGCGACGGCGACCCCACAGCAGTCGCTTCTGTCGAGGCCACCGACGGGGGCGATCGCAGGGGCAACACCGCGGGGGACTTGGTAGCGACGTCGGGGGAAGCCGCGGGGCGGGGCGTAGATCTGAGTTCGGGAAGGTCAAACGACTGCCGCGGCAGATCCCCGGATGACTCACCGAGTGCACGTCGCCTTGTGTTCCTCCCAGCGGCCCAGATCGTAGTCCACCTGGCCCTTGACCGACACCTCCGCGCGACACACCGCGCATTCAGCGGTCTGATCGGTCAGCTTTCTCAATTGCGGGTCGTTCACGAGCGAGAGCTTCCGTTGCATCGCCGTTATGCGGTTGCTTGGCCGTTCTCGTGACTTGTCCGACCGAGGCGTCTCCAAGGCCGCCACAGATGATGCCGCTAGCGAGGCATTGTCGTCTTCAACGTCCTCATCAGGCGCCACCTCTGACTTTAGGTCCGATGTGTCATTCCTACCCTCAGCCGGTCAGCCGGTACATGAGTTGAAGCAAGGACCCAGCGACCCACTTATCGGATGCACGTTGCTTGTGTTTCTGCTTGCGATGCACATTCCAATTCTGCATCACATACTTGCGCTTCGGGGCCAAGTCTACCCATTCGTCGCACTCCTTGCAGAAGACACGATGTGCCTCAACGTCGCCCGTCAAAGGATCATTCTGCAGGAACTCGATGCGTTCGGCCTCCGTCTTCCTGGCCCTGGTGCCTGACCTGGATGACTCTCCGCATACGGACTGGTCATCGGCAACGCTGTCTGGCGAATGTGCACGCCTACACGAGTTCAGCATTGACTACAAGAGATATCGAGCAACGAACCTCGGTGTCTGGAGTGCCTTTGACACAGGCTTGACAGGCCTAGCCTTCCCGAGGTCGCCATCTTCTTGAATAGTGGATGCCACGGAGCCGGCCCGCGAATGCGCCGATTTCCTGGCTCTACTTACGGGCTTCTTCCCTGCAAGAGGCGACTCCTGGCGAGGGGGTGAGGGACCCCGGAGACTGAATAAAGAATCAGGCCGAGCGTCAGGCACGGGAGACGAGAGACTTGCACTACGTCGACCTTCTTGGGTCCGCGCTTCGCTGATGCCTATGAGAGTATTAGCCCGTTGGTAGAGCAACGAAGTCTTCCGATATGACAATGCCTCAGCAGTACTATATCACGACATGCAACGTGCGCTGCGGCCATCGGGTAACGCGAGGCTGGGAGGCAGTGACACGGTGCAGGTCCGGCTTTCAATAGAGGGACGCGTCTGTATAGGGCATGTAACGCGTTGCACCGCCCGATCATAGTTCTGAGGTCACTTATCAGGCACAGGTTTGGACTGTGCGACCATCTTTGCGGTGCCACGCCTGGGATAGTCTAGCAAAGAGGTCGTCGTGTTTCCGAAGGATGACCGACGATTTGGAGAGATCCGGTCGAGGGGGAATCAAACGGCTCTCCATGTTCACTCGTCGTCCGTTCACCTCGCGGAGAGGGCCCCACATCCTACGGCCACGCCGGGTGCTAAGGAAGACGTGCTCACCTCACTGCCATTCGACAATGGCTTCTCAAGGCTAGCACTCTCCTCCTCCTCGCCCTCGTTCTTTGTCTCTTCCTCTGGAGACTCTCTGCCCGAGACCGTGAGTACCGAGACGCCGTGGGACGCGCGATTACGCACTCGACCTCCTCATTCGCTTTACTCTGTCGTCGCTGGAGCACCGGGACGCGTTGAGCGCGTCATATCACCCGAGAATACGCGAGATAGTCACCTTGCGCCGCGCAGTGTTCTTCACCTTCACAGGCGACGGTCTGGCGGCGTCGTTAGCCGGATGTGGTCCGTGCACGGGCGCGCACTCACCTCTCTGGTTCATCCACATCAGACATGGCAACGCGCGATCGTGGGTTTCCTGGAGGCGATGTGGAGGGTGGTGGTTGTAATGGAAAGGGCCACTTGGACCGTTTCCCTGCTCAACGTCCAAGGCGCGCGACGTGCCCAGACCGTCGCGTCGGGCACGTGGCTACGACACGCCTTCCCTCGTGGGCGCCTGCCTCGCTACCGCGCTCTCCTCGACGGCAGCGAAGGTATGTACCCGATCTCGGGCGATGCTCCGTCCTGCTTGCGATTCATGCTGCGGTCCACCCGCAGATGTCCGATCCTGAAGATGTTCTTGGAGAGTCTCTTCAAAGTCTCTACGACTACACGCCTATCACCCATTCTTCTGCCGGAGCCACATTCACCTACACCTACCTCGGGCGAGAGCCAGGAGAGGAGGCTGGGATCCCAGACGACGACGCACTTGACACACCACTCACAATCACGCTGACCACACCGGACACGCAACCGGCAAACTGGGCCCTGCACGCATCGTCCATATGGGTGTCCGCGCTGTACCTTGCTGATCACGTCCACGACCTCCATCTCGATCAGCACCTCACGTGCTGCACGCTCGAGGGCCCTCGCCTGCGTGTTCTCGAACTCGGTGCGGGGGCTGGGCTTCCTGGGATTCTTGTCGCGAGGCTCTTCCCCGAGGCAGACGTCGTCACGAGCGATTACCCCGACGACGAGCTGATCTCGACGCTCGCGGACAATGTGCAGAAGAATGAAGTCTTCATGCATTGTCATGCTATCCCGTATGCGTGGGGAACCGACCCGTCTCCCTTATTTGCCCCATTTGCTGCGGAGCCTTCAGCTCAGCCTGGGTTTGATGTTGTGCTTGCCGCGGACACGCTTTGGAACCCAGAGTCACACACGAAATTCTTGAGCACTCTATCGAAGACGTTGAGGAAGACTCCCGATGCACGGGTTCACCTCATCGCTGGGTACCACACAGGAAGGTATACCGTAGAGAATTTCATGAAGGCCGTTCCGGATGTTGAGCTAGAAGTGGAAGATGCGACAGAGCGACAAGTGGGGGGGAATCTACGAAGACCTTGGAGTGTTCAGCGAGCAGAAGAGGAAACGGAAGAAGAGCGACGGCGCTGGGTGTTGTGGCTTAGCTTGAAGTGGAAACGAGAAGCACTGAAACCGGACATGTAGTCTGTGCGTAGAGCATATAAAGGTGCGAAGTAGTGTTAAACAGGCCCACTGTACTATAGTAGAACGTTCCGTTCACTTCACCCTTCACTATATACAACCGGATCTCTATCATTTCCTTGAATGTAATACTGGTCTGTGGAATTGAAGCATGATGTGGTATGGGAATGAGAAGCTATGCTCGAGAACACAGCCAGATTTAAAGGCAAGGTACCGCGCACGCGCATTCGACTTGACCTTCCAAAAAGGGAAGTAGCCACCTCGTCCGCCGCCTTGTCGCAGCGCAATCTCAGCGGCTCAGCAGCTTTGCTGCCGACCACTACCTCCTTTCGTTCTTCTCTGTATCATGGTTTGTCAGAAATGCGAGGGTGTAAGGACTAACGCACTACGATGCTTTCAACACATTGTCTGACGCATACCTGTAGAAACTCTCGAAGCTTGCTGCTCCTGACCCGTTCACCTCGAGCTCACAGAGCATCAAGGATGGTTCTCGGAAAGTCGGGGAGAATAAGCTGCTGACGAGACCCGGGAGCTCAAAGAACAGGTTTCAGGTGCGCACCCTCATCGCATTCGTGGAATTTCGTAGCTGACACTCGTACAGCCGTATCAGGGGAAGTGTAAGGACTGCAAGTCGAGTGTCGCCCAGAATAAAGCGAAGTATTGTCACGGTGCGTCCACTGTCAAATCCGCACATTACTAGCTGCTAACCTACGCGCAGGATGTGCGTTCAAACGTGGAGTGTGTGCGATCTGTGGCAAGAAAGTCCTGGACACGACCGGCTATGTAATGTCGGCCAAATAGAGGGGGGCTGAGACTGGTACGTTGGGTGGACGCTGTAATTCTATGCAAGTGTAATATATTCTCCATCTGCCATCATGATTTGCTTCCAAAGGTCTCTTTGCTTAGGCTTGTCGGCAATGCGCAGACTCAGAGGACTGCCGCCCCTCAATTGAACAGAGTATACCTCAGTAGCATAGCTGCGCACCTTGCGCTACGCTGCGACGGATGCAGTAATTTGCTCTATACATCAACCCCTTGTTGACGCCTCTCAAGAGCAGGTATGATCACGGGCGGTAGGCGCAAAGCGGAGGTAAGGTTCATGAATCGCTTCTCACGTCGTGCTTCTTCAGAGGATTGGGTTGAGACTGAGGGCCTCAAGGCCTTGGCACGCGACAATAAGGTTCCGACGAACCTATCGTGTCCATCTTGTCGTCGTCGATAAGGCTTGTCAAGTTCTCAGCTGCACTTGTCCGAACACCATAGCTCACGCGAAGTAAGGCTGGTCAAACGTCCGTGTCACACACGTAGAGCTCATGTTGGAAACATTCCTCGCAGAACAATATATCCCTCCGGACAATATGGCTACCGACTGCGTGCGTTGCGACAAGTGCTTCGTGAGCTCAGAGGCATTGGCGCAGCACCTACGCATGTCGCCGGCTCATAACGTCTGTTCTACATGTGTCATCGACTTCACTACCCGCTTGTCTATCATACAGCACTACCTCTCGAGCCCTTCGCATAACTACTGTCAGCGATGTGACAGCCACTTCGACGTACCAGCCAAGTTGGCCCGGCACATCGAGAGTGTGCATCATCAATGTCTCATGTGTGGGTTGAGCTTGGTGCGTCACTTGATACGATCCCGACAGCTAGCAACTGCTCACTGACCAGGCGTTTCCCCGCCAGTCATTCACGACTTCCAAGGATCTTGTGGAGCACTACCGGCACTCCCACTCGACCTGTCTCGAGTGTAGACAGGTGTGCGGGACGGCCGCTGCCTTCGATCTGCACTGCCGCGAAAGCCACTATTACTGTGTCGACTGCAATCGCGTCTTCCAAGACGGCGAGAGCCTCCGGGAGCACCTCGAGTCCTCTACGCATGCCGGGCGCAACGTCCACTGCCCGGACGCGAAGTGCGCAAAGGCCTTCCTATCCGGCTCCGCGCTCATCCAGCACCTTGAGTCTGGCTCGTGCAAGGGCAAGATGACCCGTCACGAGGTCAAACGCCTTGCTATCCAGATGGACGTCGAGAACGTGGTGACGAACCCCGCGCGCCTGCTCACTGGGCCAGGAGGCAGTGCTCCGCCGAAGATCACTGCGTCCTGGGCTACGGAGCGGTCGCGGAATCCTGCGACCGGCAAGTACGAGTGTATGGTGTGCCACAAGGAGTTCTTGCAGCTGCACAGGCTCAACGCACATCTGCAAAGCTCAGTACACGATGAGAAGATCTATAGGTGCCCGGAAAGCTGGAAGGGGTGCGGTAACGAGTTCAATACTCTTGGTGCGCTGTGTCAGCATGTGGAGAAGGGGAGCTGTGGGGTACACCAGTTCAACAACACCCTGCAGAAATATGTTACCTCGTTGTCGGATGGGATGAAGAGGCTGGCGGTATGAGGGCTCTTTCACCTATGTAGGGACACTTGCGAGGGTTGCCATTACACGTTCTAGGCTGACATACGGTCTTGGTTAGTACTGTACTTGTACCATGTTTTGCTCCTTTGCCTCCAAAGATTCTAGGTCAAACATGTACTTTTCATCGCATGCGCTTCTGGCAAGAAATGCTACAATGCTGCAACATGATCTTGTAAATTTATAGGATTCGTCTCAGCGAGAAGTCTGAACAAGTAAAAGCTGAGGGCAGTATGTAGTTGGTACGCAAACTAAACATTGCCAGTGGAACGCGCCCAGACACTACTGGTGATAGCTGGCAGGATGCGCGCCGCCACGAATTGACGCGTTCAACTTGGCATTCGTTAACCGTTTCCCTACAATGCGGAGTGATTAGTTCTGCTCCATCCTGAATACACAAACGGTATATATACTATGCAGATACTAGTGTACATGACGACAATATGCAAAGACGAAAGCGATACAATGTGCAACAGCCCTAGATGGTGATATAGATCCATGAGGCAAGATCCTCTATACCCTGCCCGCAGCACGCCTCGTCCGCTGCTCATAAATCTCCTCGTCGATGGTGTTAGTGCTGAGGAAGCGCCAGATATGCACGAGCCGCGTCTGACCGAACCGCCGCAGACGTCCAACAGCCTGAGTCTCGCACGCGTCGTAGATCTCCTGCGTCGGCGCCAGCAGCGGGGACAGGAAGATGGCGTGGCTCGCGGACGTCAGGTTCGCGCCACTAGCGCTCTCGTCCATGACATTTAACAGCAACACGCGCTCCTTGCTATCGCTCTGGAATTTCTCCAGGTTCTTGCTCTTCTGCGACGCCGAGCCCCGGATCTCAAGGAATTCCACGCCGTTCGCCGCCAACGCTTCCGCGACCTTCTTCATCAGGTCGGGGAACTGGACGAAGACCAGTACACGCTCTTCCTTCGGCACCTTCTTTCTGCAATGGTCGTCAGCATATCGACTCCGGGAGCAGGACGAGTAACTCACTTGATGAGGTGTATGACCTGCTCGAGCTTCAAACCATAGTGCTTGCCACGGCCATCGCGCGCCTCGTCATCGACGCCGAGCGTATCGCCCTTGACGACGTTGAGAATACGAGCGGCGGCTTGGCACGCGCCCGATGCGGCATAGACGCACTCTTCCTTGTCCGCGCACTCCATAACGCACTTTAAACAGCCCATATGGCCACACGAGGACAGTACGGCGACCTCGTCGATCGGCACCTCGTCTCGGCCACAGGATGGGCAGGACACCACTGGGGGTACCTCCTGCTGGCGCTGGAGGTCCCGCACCGCGGTGAAGTACCGAAGCGAGCGCACGCGCCCGACGAGCTCCTTCGTGAGCCGGCGAATCTCGTGCGTCTGCTCGCGGTGCTCCCATACCTGCTCCTTCTTGCTGTTCGACAGGCCCTCGTCCTTGCGCGCGCCCTTGCCCTTGCCATCTGTGTTTGTCGCCTTGGGAGGCGTGGGGACCCGCGCCTCGTCGAGGAGGGCCTGTGCCTGCACCGTCGCGTCCTTGTCGCCGACGCCCTCCGTACGTGTCACCGCTACGTACTCCTGGAAGAGTGAGCGCCCATCGAGCTTGCCGATCTTCTGCTCCATCTTGACCGCCTCGCCAAGCCTACGGAGCAGCTCCGCCTTGCAGTTCTCGAGCTGCTTCTTGCGCTCTTCGACAATGACCTCGCATGCCTTCATCGCGTTCTCGCGGTCGGAGGAGTCGAGCTCGAAGTGTGAGCACCGCTTGAGCAGGGCTTCCTCGGCGGTGCTGCTGTCGCCGAGGGCTTGCGCCACTCGCTTTTCTCGGTCGCTTTCGCTCTTCTTGCCTCGCTTGACTGTCATGTCCAGGGCACGCAGGTGGTGCTCGAGCTCCAAGTAGATGGCTCGCTCTGCGGCTGGCAGGTTAACCATCTGCATCTCCACTGTTGAAGGAATCTCGTCGATCTCAGCGATGTTCTTAACCTGTTGTCAGCGACTCTCTGTGTACCCGAGGAATACCGACGTACCTGACGAACAAACCGGTCCAGGAAGCCCTGCCCCAGTTCATGACGATGTGCGTGCCACTCGAGGCTATGGACCTCTCGGAACGAGTGGAACTTTTCGACAGCTGCGACTGGGTTAGCCAGATATCAAGCATCGCGACACACTACTCACCCGTCTGCTCGCGCTTGCGCTTCTTGACCTGTATCGACTGTCCCTCCCCGTCATCGTCTACGCCCAGATGCAGGTTGAGAAACGCCGAGATGGTCTTCAGCGCGCCGAAGTCGTGGATCGGCGGGGTGCCAGAGAGCACCCAGTGCCGCTCTGCAGTAATGTTTGTGACCATTGAGTGGATCTTGCCGTCCAGGTACGTGTACTCGTCAACGACCTTCCGCGCGAAATGGAACATCTCGAGCGGCGGCGCGCGCATCTGCGACCACTCCCGCCGCACCGCGGGCGACCGCAGCTTCCACGGGTCCGTGTCCTCTCGCCGCTTCTGCTTCTTCGCCGGCCGCGCGTCATCGTCCTCTGCCTTCCGCTTCTTCGTGGCGGCCTTGGGCTTTGCCTTCGTTGAGGACACCTTGGTACTCGAATCGTCGACACTCATGGCCTCCGAGTCCTCGGTCATCGGCGGAGTCGTCGCGTCGCTGCTGGTCCCCCTGCCCTTCTTGGACGGGGCCTTGGCCTTGGCCTTCGACTTGACAACCTTCTTCGGCTTCGGCACGTCGTCGTCAGACGAATCAGCGACCGACTCAGCCTCCGACTCAGACACGCCGTCGGACGATGCCTCGTAATCCGAGTCCGCCGTCTTTTTGACCTTCGCTGAACGCTTCGCAGGGGCCTTCTTCGCGCCGCGGTTGACTTTGGGCTTGACCTCCTCCTCGGAGACGTCGTCCTCAGAGGGGATAGAGAGCTTGCGTGCGATTCTGCGGCGCCTCGGCCTCGGTGCGTCCGACTCTTCCTCGGCATCGCTCGTCTCGGTGGGAGCTGCACTGCTGGATGCCTTGCGCACGGGGATGACGACCTCGACAGTGAGGCCAGTGCGCAGGCTGGTGGCAGGTTTCTTGATCGTGGACAACTCTTCAGGTGCCTCCTTCTTGACAGCCTGCTTTGCCGCTTTCTTGGGCTTGGCCTCAGGAGCCTGCTTCTTCCCGCTTTCCGCAATGGTTGCTGCCTCACGGTAATTCTTGCCCTTAAGGCGCTTCGTCGGCACGAAGAAGTTGCTCTCATCGTCATCTGCGGAAGTATGAGGAGCGCGCCCGATCGTGTGCACAAAAACACGTACCGAGCTTCCTACCCTCTAGGATATGGTCCATGACGGCATTCGCGCCTTCGTCCTGGAGACGGGTCACCTGCCCGCGCAGTGACTCAAGAACAGTCTCAAGCCGAGCGTTGAAGTAACGACCATCTTGCACCGGAAGGCTCCCCGCACCAGCCAACGCCTCGAGATTAGCAAGGTACACAGAGCTATGGAATAGATTTGACGCGACGACGACAATGTCGGCCTCCTGGACGTCCTCGATCGTAAGCGCGTTGATGTTCGTCGCCGTCGCGAGCTCAACGACCTTGAACCGCTTGCCCGTGAACTTCTTGACTTCAGAGCCCCACTGCCGCGTCAAGTGTGGCGGCACGACGACGAGCGTGGCCTTGACGGGGATCTTGCCCTTCATGTCCTGCATCGTGAGGAAGTCCTTCTCGACGTCCTTTGCAGTGCAGTCGATGAGTCCGAGAGTGATAGCCGTCTTACCGTACCCAACTTCGTCTGCGAGGACACCGCCGCGGATATGGACGGGACGCTGAGCGCGGCCCTCCGCACGCCACCCGAGAGGCTCTAGAATGGCCTCCGAAATCTCCTCTTCAATGAACGGAGGTGCATCCCGCGATTCCTGTGCTATCATCCATGTCAGAGAGCGCAGCTGCTCGGGACGTAGGGGAATCTTGAAACTGGGCGGTCGGGCGTGCTGCGAATCATGTCTGTTGCTCGACAGCTTGAACTTGGGCATATGTATCTTCGCAGCCGGCAAGAAATCCGTCGTCAACCGCCACGACACTGAAACGTTCTCTTTCCGTCCTGCGCTAGGCAGCCGAGACATGGCCCGGTGCATGAGCGAGGCGACGTTGACACCAATGCGCACGATGCCCACTCCATTCTCCTCAAGTTTCAGCTGCGTGACAAATGGTGCGGGCCTCCGTTTCAGGTCGCGCTCGTACTCGCCGGCGCCCGCGGTGTCCTCGATCGCGACCACGCGCTTCTTGACCTTCGTCCACAGCAAGGCCGGCGCGGTCGGCGCGCAGCGCTCGCAGTTAACGTGTGCGTCAGGCAGCTCGGCGCCCTGCCAGTCGCTGAAGCGGTCGCCAACGTTCCGGATGCGCTCGATGAGCCAAGCGAGCGCCTTGAAGGTGACGCGCTCATGGATCTTGTCCACCTCCTTCCATGCGCCGCGCGGCCACTCGGGCCCTGCCTGATCGAGCAGCGGCACGCGGCAGACGAGCAGGGCGTTCGCGCTGCGACACGCGTCCGTGGAGACGCTGATGTCAAGCTGGTCGCCTGGGACGGCGTAGTGTGCCTCATGCCCGACAACAGGCTGCAGACATGTTGAGTTCAAGTCCACAGGAATTAACTGAAAACAACCACTCACCGCTAGCCGCACGCTAGGTGCGCCTGTCCATTTGTATGGGATGTGGGCGCGGATAGCCTCCTTCTCGTCTGTGTCAGACTGCCTCCACTTCGACTCAAATTGGCAGATCAGCGGACGTGTCTCGCCGTACTCATAGCGGCGCTTGCTGGTGGAAATGACGAAACTGTCGTCTGAGGGGTCGCCGCAACGTGTGGGGTCGAGGAACAAGAAAAGGGGCGGCAGATGCGCGTCCTTGTCGTTCGTCACCTTCTTGTGCAATGCCGAGTTTGCTGTACCACACTTGTCAAGCAGAACATACTCACCAGATATATCCCTGTCGAAGTGTACGAGGTCCTTCGCGCCCACGCTAATCTCGAGCTGCGAATTGACCATCTTGTCCCGGAACTCCTTGCCCTGGAGGCCTATCTTCTGCTCCCACGCAGGCACAGGGTCACTGCCAGAAACGGTGATCTGAATCGACGTCGTGTAGGGCAGCGCAAAATCCCACCGGCCCTCAAACAGGCCAGTCTCGCACACGAAACGTCCGATGGGCGACTCGAGCAGCTTCCGGAGCTCTGAGTTCGCAGGCTCGCTGTCCTCCGGCTTCGCGAACAGGCGCCATTCCGGCTGCTGTGGGTGTAGCGAGAGCTCGAGGTGGGCGACGGGTGACTGGTATGTCGCTGCCCAGATCTCCTGCCGTTTGGGTTCGACGAACCGGAGCTCGTGGGCGGCCACGCGCAGGATGGCGTTGCACCACGACTGCCAGCGTTTGTCAGGGATGGTTGCGGCCGCTGTCTTCTTCAAACTGTCAAGCAGTGTCTGAGAGACGCTGGTGAGAGACAGTGACATAGGCAGGGTCGACTTGAGCTCCTTCGCAAAAGCCAGAGGTGGTAGACGAGGATTGGCGTCGACATCAATCTTCTCGAAGTTGTGCTCAGGGCGTCCACCGCACTTGACGCACGAAGATGAGCCGCAATCCACGCAGCGGTTTAACTGCCGATCGGTAATTTCCTTGCGGCCCTCGCACTCACAAAGACGTGCACTTTTCTGAGCGAGCTGGAGTAAGGACTGTAGTTGCGTCGGAGCGGTCGAAGCCAAATCCAGCGGCTTTTCCACTAGTTGGTCCTCTCCCGACACCCGCTCCTCAACAGGGATATCCTTCGCAGGCGCTGCCGTATCGACGTCCATGTCGTCGCTGGCTTCGTCGTCGACATCCATCGCCCCGTCATGCTTCGACTCGTACGTGGCCTTGTCAGCGCCTTCCTTTAGCAACTTCCTGCCGACGATCAGGGCCGCCATGATACAAGCGCCGACGACTGTGGTGGACATGGCGTTACCAGCGAGGTCTGCGAGCTGGTCTTCGGTCTCTCGCGTCAGCAACAGTTCGTCCACGGGTAAGCCTTGCATCGACAGGGCCTCGAGCCCGACCATGGGTCCGCCGCGATTAGTGATGTAGGGAATCATGGACGGCGTGAGGCAAGGGCAGATACCGACCTTGTTCGAACCGATGGTACGGTCGACATTCTGGGACAAGTTCCACACCTGACTATTGGGACTGTTGGTGACATGGTCTGCAAGATAATCTCAGGGAACTTACGTCTTGTACGAGGGGTCAACTCCCTTCTTCGCTGAGCGCAAGAGACTGATGTCCATCAAGTCCCATACGCGCTCGACTTGCCCAACGCCCCAGTCGTTCCAGGCGAAATCAGGCAGTTTACAATAACCACCTAGGAACGCATGAGCAACGCTGCGGTCGTCTATCTTCGATCGCATTACCTTCTTCCCAGCCAGTCAGAGGCCGTTTCAGTCCAAGTTCTTCCTCCAAGCGTGCTCGCTGGTGACGAGACTCGCAGCGCCCCCAGTCCGTGCGACCGGTCCGCCTATCGACACCATTGAAGCTTTCTGATACAAGCTTCTCCCTCGCCTGGTGAATACGAGGGTCATCCGAGGGCAAAAGGAACGCATCCAAGGTAGAAGATGCAGGACGCTTCAGCTTGTTGATCGAATCCTTCCACTTTCCAGGTAGACTGGAGTTGCGCTGGTTGACAGCGAGCAGGTACACGCGTGTTCGTGTGTGGGGGATGTAGAAATTCTTGGTGTCAACTCGGAGGTAATCGGCACTGTATCCGATCTTCTCGAAGTACTCCGCCACGCGATCCCAGGGTGCGGAGCACACGTTCTCCAGAATGACAAGAGGCGGCTGGTGGTTCTTCACCCAGGACATCATGCCGCGGAATGTCCTACCGGACTCGCCGTTATCATCAATGCCTTGCTTCTCGTTGTTGAGATTCGAGTAGTCGACACATGAGGTGCCAGCGATGAGCAAGTCGACATCACCGGGAACGGGTGCAAGCGACCCGTATGCGGTCGTCCTGAAAGTTCCTCAGACGTACTCCCGTAAGCAAAGTACAAGACACATACGCATGGCTGTCTCCCAGCTCGCAGACATCCCTGAACAAGAGCGGTGGTTTGAAGTTGCGTTCAATGTATGCTTGCTTGAAAGGTTCGATCTCGCACGAGAAGACGTGCTCGAACTCGAGATTCGTGTCGTAGTGTTCCACGAGAGAGCGACGAATCAATTCAAGGGCGAGGAGCGGGGACTCCGTACCGGAACACATAGTTGCGACGCGCATCCGACGTCCTTCGAGGTGCTCAGCAACGGTCTTGATGTCCGGGACACGCGAGACCAGGTCAGAGAAGATGGAGGGAATATCATGAATGGGAGGAAGGTCAGACGCGTCCGGCGCAGTGTTGCGCGACGTGGTGACGGCTTGCACCTCTTCGACTTCGGCGTCAGACGACTCGTCTGCGCTGCCCTCGACCTGCTCAGCTTCTGGTTCTAGTTCTGGTTCTGGTTCGCTCGACACATGCTCTGGTTTTGGTTTTGTGGACTTGGCTCCGAAGAAGGAGGCGATAGACTTTTGGCCCTTCGGGGCAGCAGAAGACGAGCCCTTGGCCATGCTGAGTGAGGGCCAGAAGGGAGGATGTGGTTCGGGGTGAAAGGCGATCGAGTGGTAAGCGCGTCGCGCCAGCAGACATGATTACAGATGTCACGTACGCGTGGTGTCACATGCGACTGTCACGCCTCTATCAGCGCTGGGCGCCAAGTCGTTCGTGAATGGCATGAGAATGCTCGGAAACACACTTGGGCAACTGCGGGCTTATTCCTGGAATAAGCTTTATTTCACTATAGGGTTATCGCACGGAAACCTGTGCCTGTAATGGGGGTGCGTTGACCTTTGCCACGTCCGTCAAACACTGCGTCTCGAAGCCCGACGAGCAGGCGACCACCCCTCATCACTGCCAGGACGTATACTACACCGGGACAGTCTCTGGAGAGTCTACCGATTGGTACTATCATTCCTCCTCGATAACCCAGACCATGCTGATGCAAAGGCTACTCTAGCTTAACGCTCGTGCAGCCGTTAACAGTCTCTTTGTAGAGCTAGTATACGGTGAGTCGCTCTCCGCCAGTAAGACACTACACCATATGTGTTGATCCCATATCAATCTTCCACAAAGCCTATCATGTCAGTCATGGCTACTGCGTTCAACGGGCTCAGAAACGTATTCGGAGAGGACTCGTTCGAATGGCTAGATAGATCATACATCATGGATTGGTATGGTCTCCGGTTTACAACATCTGACATGGCGACCTTACAAGGCTCTAGGGGAGTAGCCACGGCAGCGTGGCTTATCGCTTGGATCATCAAGGGCTTGCCTCCCTACGAAAGGGAGTTCGACCGCAAGGACCCCCTTATTGACCACAAGCAACATAAAAGCCAGTAAGCAGGGTCACATACTCACCACACTCAGTGAAACAATCTTTACATCGCTTCCCCTAGGATTGGTGGAGATCTCAACTGGTTTCTCGCCCTAGTGATTCCCGGTGCGATCATTGGCGTGACTGCCTGCCTGAGGCGCTCTGCTCTGGACTTGCATCACGGAGCCCTCGGGCTTTACTCAACAAGGTGAAGTCATTCAAGCTCTGGAGTCTGACCGCAGAACAGCATCTCATGTCGTTTCTTAGGGCTTTCGCAGAGCTTGCGACAGAGTTTCTCAAGAACAGAGTTGGTATGTACGATAACAGGTCGGGTTCTACCTTACTCACTGGCATTCGCTCATAGGGCGACTGCGTCCCGATTTTCTGTCGCGCTGCAAGTGGGACAAGACTCTGAAAGCATGTTCCGGGTGAGGCCTCCATTACCTTGGGCCGACTGGCGCGCTGAATGTTCTGGTCGTTACGCCTAGTGACCTTGACACTGTCTTGGATGGCCGCAGATCGTTTCCTTCCGGACATTCTTCCACCGCCTTCTCAGGCATGATGTTCCTGTCCCTCTGGATAGCAGGAATAACCGGGGCGTGGTGCATAACACGTTCTGCCACGGCCAGGAGCTTTCTCGCAAGTAGACTCGCAAAGCTCAGTCTTTCGTTCCTACCCCTTTTCTTCGCTACCTGGGTAGCGATCAGCCGTCTAGAGGATTACGTGGGTCAATACCGTCCGCCGAATCCCTCCGGGCTGATTGCTTGTCACAGAGACACCACAAGGAGGACGTCATTGTGGGCAGCCTCCTCGGGATCGCGTGCGCCGTGATCTGCTACCTGACATACTGGCCGAGCCCCTTCGCTCAGCCACAACCGGCAGCATTCCACGCGAAGGTGCTCTATACAAAACGCGCACCCGGCGCTCGCGAAAACGGATACCAATACGAACTAGCAGGCATGGAGCATACAGACGGAGTTGAGGGTGTGTAACGTATATGCGGGTCGTGGCGTGCGCAGATACTGAAATTTCGTGGAATCGTGTATCATCATGTACTGAGTCAGGCTGGCGCTCGAACGAAGACCCATCTGTCGCCGACCTTCTGCATGCTCCCCGTACCAGGCCTACCGTCGCTGCCCCCCTCGTTATCGACAAGGCCGCCTAGTGGCGGGCCACGTCCGGGAACGCCGCCACCGTGGGGCGGGTCCTGTTCGTGCGCCTGATCCTGCCCGTAAGCCACGTTTCGGCCGTTGCCGTACGCACTATCGCTGCCGCGGACTTGAACGCCTCCTTCGTTTACGCCTCCGTTCCCTTGCCATGTCCCGCTCTGAAGGTAGGTGCCGCCGTCGCCATAAGGGCCTGTCTGGCCTGTCCACTGGCTGTCGCCTCCTCCCGTGAACTGGTTTGCGTCCGGAAAACCTCCAAAGCCGCCCATCACGTAGGCCATGAGTTCTTCCTGAGAGGGCAGGTACCCATGCGTGACCTGCCACGCGTTACCGAGCGTCGTCCACGATATGGGTAGCGTCGGGTCGAACGTAGACATGTCGAATGTACCCAATCCCCCTTGTGCGACTGGTGCTAGCACGGTAGGCGGTGCTCGCGGTGGCGTCGCGAATGACGGTCCCTGCTGCGGAGGCCCGTCGGTTTGCGGTGGGTGGCGATCTACTGGAGAGTGTGTGGTGGGTCTGGTGGAAGGGGGGGAATGCGTGTCTGTACTACTGTGTCGAACGGTCCCCGACGGTGTATTGTTGTCCGGCGAGGCTGGCCTGATGTCCCGTCCAAACTCGTCCTTCCCGGCCTCGGGCGCCCTCGAGTCTCCTCCGGATCCCTCACGAGCGTCTGCGTAGCGACCGTCGAGTGCTGGCCTTCGGGGCGGGCTGTAGGGCGGCGGCCTGTCTCTCCCGCCGCTATATCTAGCTGCAGGGCTGCGAGAGCGGCCTCTGCGTGGAGGAGCCCAATCTCGATCTCGGGGCCGGTCACCGTACCGGTCACGGTCGTCCCGTCTTCCACGACCACGCCCGCGGAAGCCGCCTCTGGGGCCGCCCCTAGAGCCGCCTCTGGGATTGTAGTCATGGCGCTCATCGTAGTAATCATCACGGTCTGTACCACGGTCTGGTCCGGCAAACGTGTCATGAGTTGACTCTCTACGACCGGAATCGAAATGATCATTTCGATACGGCGGAGGCTGCGGCGGACCTCTGTCAGGCGCGGGAGGCAATACAGGAACAGCACTTGTTGCAGATGAGGATGACGGGACTAATGACACGGGTAATGGTACGGGTCGTGCAGGCACTCCGTTCGCCAACCCCGCTGCTTGCGCCAGTTGCTGGATTATAGCGAAGGGATCTGCAGCTAGTGCGGGTGCGGGCATGGCACTAGATGCCCACCGGTTGGTGACTGTATTTGTCGGTATTTGGCTACGGAGGCTGTTGAGCATTGATGTCCCTTATAATATAGCTCGCCCAAACTCACCTCAACGGGTTTGTCGCAACATTTGCGTTAGTCGCCTTCGCGAGAAGATTGATAAGGTTGGCGACCGCGCCTGTATCGGTAGCCACAGAAGGTGGTTGTGGTGGTGTTATGGATGTTGGTACGGGTGGACTTCGTGGATCCCTCGCTGCATGTGCAAGCGTACCGTCGGACTCTGACGAAGACGTGTGATATTTCAGTTCAAGTCTCACTCGGAGCGGACGTGGGCGGAAAAGATAGAATTGCACGAACGGAAACTACGCTTAGCGGTTGGATATAAAATACGACAAGCACCTTTTTCAGAATTCTTCAATAGCTGCGACAACCGTTCGAGGGCGGCTGACGGGAATGTGTTGTTCTTGACCCAAATATCAAGGATTTTCTTCGATTTCTCCTGTAAGCGGAGAAAATGGTAGACCATGTCAGAATTTGTCTTCGTCTGCGGACTAGACCGAGGGTGACTGAGGCAGGGGTAAAAGAACGGTCATGTGATGACAGCAGGCTGGCTAGATGCATACACGCGCTCGCGACGTGGGCGCGACGGCTCTTTGACATCAACGTGCTACGGGTTAGGTCAGAAACGAGTGCAGACGGACAAGGTGCCCGATCCTGGAAGACAGCTAGGCTAGCTTGCGTATCGTTACCCATGTCGCCAGGCACATAGAGCCGTGAAAAGGCGGGTACAAGGTCAGTGCAGACTAGTAAACTACGCAAGATTATGCTCTTGGTCGCCAGAGCACCGGCGGTCACGTCAGTCAGAGAGGCAAGACTGACCTTCAGCGTCTCGTCGCGGGTGGACAAGAGGTCCTGCCACAGGCTATCCAAAACTCCCTCAACCTTCACAATGAAGGTCGCGCAGTTGCCTTGCGAGGGATCGCTGGGAGGGACCAGGCGGTGCTTGTTGATCTGACTCCTGGCAGCGCGGGCTAGAGCGTCGAAAACGTAGAGGCTGTTGACCTTGCCGGCTGGCGACAACGTTCTGTGTGTCCGGAACAACGTGGACACCAACTGAGTGTCATTCTAGCAGCGCGGAACAGTGCCCAAAGATGAGCGGCCTGCATGATGCACTAGAATAACAGCACATACCGTCATACATCTCAACGCAATATCCGTCAGGCTGCTCATCTTAGAAGCAGACAATCTCTTCGCATTGACGACATCTTTGAGTGTAGACTCGAACGTCTAGCATTGAAAAGGGCCTTAGTGTACCAAAATCAAAGCATTGCATACTCTTACTCACATCGAGCGAGGCCATAATGTTCGCACTTCCCCGAGCAGATGAACGTGAAGAGGCCAGGGTATTGAGATGAGGGTGGTTTCGACAAGGCACCACTGAGGGAACGCGCCTGAGTGGCAACGTGTTTGGTAGTATTTGTGTCTCATGATGATGGTCCGTGCGTCTACCGCGCACCTCTATACTGATATTCTTTGAAGTTCAAATACATCAATAGGACAGGGCGACCCCACGCGACGTACGGAGACCTCGGGGAACAAGCGAGAGAAGGAAGACCCGGGACAGCACGCTAGAGCAGGGGAGGAAGAGAGATATATCCGGGCCTAACTACGATATGGCATTACTCGGAGCCTAGGCGAAGGGATACTCAGCGAGGAGAGGAGGGGGACACACAGAGGAGGAAGGGACACACACGCCGCATGTACCATCTACATAGGGCTTCGCCCTCAGTGACGGAATAAACAATAACAACAACTTCTTGGAGTCTGGATCTATACCAAATACACATACCATTCATGCAGACGAGTCTTCTTAGAGAAAATCCATAGAAACGGCAAGCAGCCCACATGCATATAAAAAGCGTAATGAGTAGATGTATGTACTGAAGTCCAGTGATAGTCCAAATTGGCGGCGGAGGCAAGTTCAAAGTCACTGTACATATAGCTCGAGTAGTAGTACCATACACACGCCACTCTGAAGTGGCGATAGACGAGGCCAATTTAACCTCATGTCAACATTGGATGCCCAGCAAGGAACTTGTTGATTGTGTTCGCCCGCAACGGCGTGTCCGCGAAGAGCGCGCGCACAAGCTTCACCAACTCGTCGAGCTCGAAATCCACCAGGGCGCCCTCCTCGAAGAGGTACGTAATATCTGCCATGGATGCCTCCTATGGTGCAACGCTCGACATGTGAGACTATGCACAACGTGCGCGGAAGCAGTACTCACGAGAAGCTCCGACAGGTAGGAGAACTTGAGCCATGATGGGACATAGGACACAACGAACGACGGCTATCACAAACTTTAATGGACTTCAAATCCATGACACTGTAGACATACCTGCGACGGGTCCTCCACAAACAGACCCTCCAGCGCGTTGAAGATCCGGCAAAGTTCACTGAGCTTAGTCGACTCCTCTGCGGTGATGTCGGGGAGCGCCAAGATGTCCGCGAGCATGCGAGACAACGCAGCGTCTACCACGAGGCCTAGCGCCGCGTAGTATTTACTCTTGTTCAAGATGCGCTGGGGCCATATCAGCCGCTCAGGAAAACACCTTAAGTCGCGTTACGCCCACCTTCCACTCTTGTGACAGGCGCCGAATTCGCTGCAGCACCCTGTTCACTGCCTCCTCGCACCTATCAAACCGATCCTGGTCGATCGACTCGACAAAACCCCCCGCCTCGTCCAGCAGCTCATTGATCAACTGACATTGCTGGGCCTACGAGCTCATCAGCAACGATGCGATGACAAATGCGGAATGACGTACGGTTGTATCCGAATACCAGCTCTCCCCAAGCAGCTTCAACCGCTCACAGCACTCCTGCAGTTTCTCTGACACAGAATTTGTAGGACCCTTGAGGTATTGCCGTACTTGTTGCACCTCGGTGCTAAGATGCAAGCAGTCGTTCGAGAAGCGCATAGCCTGCTTCGGCGAGTGTTGCAGGACCGCAGAGAATGTGACAGGGTAGACCGCCCGGAACACGTCCATCGCCAGCGGTGCGGCCTGTAATATAAAGAACCCTGTCGGCCAAGCAGCGGGCTGGAGAGAGGCGAAGAGCCCTGACGCCACTAGAGCTTCGCCTTCCCTGAGGATGACTTCTATATGTTCAAGCAGCTCCCTTGTGCGCCCCGACACCATGTAGGTTTCCTTCAATACGGGTGCTTGTTCTGAAGGCTGTCGAGGAATCGACGGCGTCAACGGGGTCGGTGGCGGTGGCCCCACGGGTATAGGTGACTGCATCGGAGGGTCGTCCGCCTTATGCACTCCGTTCTTTCCTTTTGACGTCAACTTCGCCAGACCCTTCGCCAGCTTTGGCGCTTGTGCAGGTTGTTTCAGTTTCTCGCTATCCCATCTGTCGTTCCAGGGATCATCCTGGTCGCCGTCGAGCGTCTCTGGGTCGTCGTCGGCATTCAGGCCCCAAGCATCGTCCGGGTCATCTTCTACTACGAGTGGCGGGAAAGGAACTCTCTCCTGTGACTCAGGCAGGGTATTGATGCTCTCTTCATCACCAAAGCCCCACCCATCGTCGTCTGTGGTCACGGAGTCTACCTGCCCCCCGGCAGGCGTGCCGTCATCGTATAATCCCCAAGCGTCGTCTTCACCGTCCTGCCCAACAACTATAGGTGTCGGCTGCTCTGTGTGTGAATGATTCGCTTCGTCAAACTCGGGCTTGACTTCGATGTCCACGGCGATCATCTTTCGATCGTCCTCAGGGCGCATAACAATCACGCGTACGGAGTCCAGTAGGTGCGTACGCCGCTTGCGCTCGTAGTGCATCCCGACATCCCTCGCCCAGCTTGCAATCTCCTGATCACCTCCGTCGTCGCCGAGCATCGAGGACAAATAGTCGAGTTCGAATTTCTGTGCCCGCGTGACCAGATCGAGGAATTGCGAGAGTCCGTTTAGTGAGGATGGCAAGGCTGGCATAAGGATATGATTGAGCACAGCTCCCCGGACAGGACGGCATAGAGTGAGCAAGAAGGACTTCTTCTCTGTTAAGGGAATGTGGGGGAACAGATGCTCGTCCAAGAAGGTCAATACGGTGGACAAGCCATCCAGGCGGATCATCAGGTCCTGGTCATTGGGTGGCGAGGGGATTATTGTTAGCTTGTGCTCTTCTGCGCCTACGAAGGTTCCCGCCGAGGATACTTCAACATGGACGGGCTGCCTTGAAATGTACTCCACGTAATGTTGGGTGAGGTCACGGCGGAGCTGGGTCAAATGACCCGTGAGAGAGGTGCTTGACACCGAGGCAAGGACAGACGCCAATGACAAAACTGTTTCTGACTGTCTGACTGTACAGGGTTGAATAAGGCTTCCGTTCAGGGAGCGCGTGCGACAAACCTTGAACGGAGTGTCTCACCACGAGCTCAGAGGATGTCAGCACAACGCTCCGGGCATAGGCGTCGTTGAGCTGTTCCTCTATACGGGCTTTTGTGGCCACACAGCTGCGCTATTCCACTGTGAGGAACAGTCCCAAAACTGCAGGCAGAAGAAGACGTACCCGCAGCTCAACCATGACAGAACTGCGTGCCAGTGGTTCTGGGCATACGTGCAGCTCAGAATCAAGTCCTGTTGCAGCGCCCACTGCCTCAGGGAGTTGTCCCCGATGCACTAGCGCAGTAAGGTTGTCATATTTCTCCTTGAGCCCGAGAAGGTGAACTAGGTTCTGCCGCTTCACAGAAGCGTCAAGAGCCTCCTGTGCGAGCCGTGCATGCCGCGTCAAGGCCGCAAGGAGTGTCTGAACAAGGCCTGACTGTATTGTAGACATGAGAGTGCGAGAATCCAGAGAACCAGAGCGCTGCACACCTCTGTATCCGACAAGTGACCCTCTAGTCCATCCACGTTGTCCGTCAGCGTCCGCAACCGCTCCTGTATTGATTTTGCGCTTGAGATCTGCTCGTTAAAGAAAGGAAGGTCGCTCGCTATCCGCTCATGTATCCGAGTCTGAAAAGTGGTCACTAGCGAGTTAGCCTGTGGGAGGCCTCGGACACAACCTCACCTAGCGACGCACCTTAGTCTGAGCGATCGTCTCGTCTAGCTCTGCAACCCAGGACGATACCAGGGAGGAGTTGAGAGACTTCGTGTCAGTCTCGGAAATCTTTGAGAGGATCTTCGTAGAGACATCCTGAGGGTCCTTCCCTCGAGGCAGGTGAGCGGGAACGGGGAAAGCCATGCGTCAAGATTTATTCGTCCAATGTCGCGGAATGGTTGTCGAGGCAGGACAAGGGTGCGCTCGCAGGATTGCCTGTCAGAAGTGAAGAGCTGACGAAAGACTACGTTCCTGCGCGGAGTCGTCGCACAACTCTGGCACGACCACGGACCGACCGGCATGGTGGCGTGTCAGTGACGCGCACCACGTGATCTTGTTTCGCATCAGCCACTTACGCGCCCATCGACGCAGAGGTAAAGCCGCTTGTGGCCGTCGGGATTGCGGAAAGGACGAGAATGATGCGAAGTTACTATACGGAAGATGTTGAAAACTGGACAACAAGGCGGTAGCGACATGATGTGTGACAGTGTATCAAGACGATTTCCCTGAAATCTCCACCGCGTTCTTGAATGCACCCAACAAAGCGGTAAGCTGTATCTTTTCACTCGCACCAGTGGACAGTCTGTGCCTGCAAGAGAGAATCAGCTGGGCTACCGTTAATCAATCAGAAGTGCACTAACTCCGTGGTCGCAAGATAGTCAAGTAAATATACCCGCGCTTGCGGCTTGAAATCAATCATCTCGATGTGCTCATATGCACCATTGATGAGGTCGGGGAGCGCAAGGCCACGCTCAATCTTGAGCGCAGATATCACTGCCCGCATGCATCAGAACTCGTTTGTTTTGACAATGCTTGGGTGCGCCTACTCTTGTATGACGTTGTGAAATCATCTGACAACATTGAGTTCACCACAGTCTCTATGTCTGCAGGTTGTGGGCTGCCTGTGCAGTCATATATCTCCGTCTCTCCAATGACGTCGTAGGCTGCATGACATGCTTGCAGAACATTGAGAGCGCGTCGCATGTCGCCCTTCGAAAGCTTCAGTAGTGCTTTCTTCCCGTCTTCCGTCAAGTTGACACTGGTTTCAATCGCGTGAGCACGTGTTCCAGAAAGCTCAAAGAGACAATCTACCCTTCATGTTGAATGACGCCGGTTAGCCGCCGCTCGATTTCCGGCATTGGGAGGGGAGAGAAGCGGAACCGAGTGCAGCGACTCTGTATGGCAGGGATGATCTTGTTCACATAGTTGCATATGATACAGAACCGGACGTTTTTCGTGTACTGCTCAATGACACGCCGGAGGGCAGCCTGAGCAGCAGTAGTCATCATGTCGGCTTCATCCAGGATGATGAGCTTGAAGCCCTTCAGAAATAATGTCCGCGTCTCTGCAAAGTTTTTGATTTGCTCCCGTACAACGTCGATACCTCGGTCATCGGACGCGTTCAGCTACGTGTACATGAGTCAAATTCGCAACAGTAATAGGCGGTATGTGGACGTACCTCAAGGATCTGTTTGCGATAGTTGTTCCCGTATATTCGACGTGCCACAGCTAGGATAGTCGACGTCTTTCCAGTTCCTGGAGGGCCGTAGAAGAGTAGATGAGGCAAGCGGTTCGCCTCTATGAATTTCTCGACTGGACGCGTCTCAGTGACGTGACGTTTACGCGTCGAGCCGACGCGACTCACTCGTGCCCGTGATATCCTTGTGAGATACCACATCATCGAGAGTAACAGGCCGATACTTCTCCACCCTGAGGGCCCTCTGTGAGCATATTGCGACCCTTACTTCGACGGCGTGGGCGTACCATGGAAGATTATCATTGTCGTACTGCTCGTTCGCCTCTGTGGCCACAGCTTTCCCCTTCCCCTTGTCCGCTGCCGTCCAGGGTGTCTGCTCCATAGTGTCTATCTGCATAACTTCGTCTGAGTCCATACCTCACGTGTCTTGTAATATGCTGATGGTGGCCAGCGTCGCGTCGAATGGGAGCAAACGGAGGGTCCAAGCTGCCAGTGCGTTGAAGTGAAGTGAGTCGCGTCCTGGAGCGCCCGCGACGCGCGCCCGTGCTTCGGACAATGCTCGGGCATGACTCGGTTTTCATCGAGATCTTACTGAATCCTGAACCTTATTTGAGATCTGCGCACGGGCCATGCACAAACTTCGTTGAGCTGACTAAGCAGCGGTATATAGAGGCGCGCGCGCTAACTGCTCTTCACAGTTTCGCTTCGTCGACGACTCCATCGTTCAGATCGTTGGACAGACAGAGGCGTCCGCCAAGATGCAGATTTTCGTAAAGACGTATGTCCCGTCCTATCTGCTCTCCAGGTCTTGTCATGCTCACGCTGTGGCTTGTCTAGCCTCACGGGCAAGACCATCACCCTCGAGGTGGAGTCCTCGGACACCATCGACAATGTAAAGGCCAAAATCCAGGACAAGGAGGGGTGAGTGAGCTATACTCTTACTCATGATGGTGTACCTGACACCTCCCAAAGCATCCCTCCGGACCAACAGCGCTTGATCTTCGCCGGCAAGCAGCTGGAGGACGGTCGCACCCTCAGCGACTACAACATCCAGAAGGAGTCCACACTTCACTTGGTGCTCCGCCTGCGTGGCGGTGCCAAGAAGCGCAAGAAGAAGACCTACAACGTGAGCAACCCCCTCCATACATGTGATGAACTAAGAATGCTGACTGCCGTTGCCCACAGACTCCCAAAAAGATCAAGCACAAGCCCAAGAAGGTCAAGATGTCCATCCTGAAGTACTACAAGGTGGAGTCCGACGGCAAGATCAAGCGTCTCCGTCGCGAGTGCCCTTCCACTGAGTGCGGCGCCGGCATCTTCATGGCCTTCCACAAGGACCGCCAGTACTGCGGCAAGTGCGGCCTCACGTACACTTTCCAGCCGGGCACCAAGCCGCCTGCCGTCTAGACGGTTGAAGCTGTGTTGTATGTTGTAGTGCTCCCTGTAGCGTATTTACCATGTGATTGTCCTCTCGTATGCAATTGATATGATCATGGCTTGTACTGCGCAGTGTGTTCTCAGTAAACTTGATTGTGTAGTACGGGGCTTGCGATATGAACGCACGTTCTGGGGTGGTCGATACGGCGATGAGGAGCTCCTGAGTAGATCGCAGGCGCCAGCCAATCAGCTTCGGCGTTCGTCAAATTTCCGGTGCCACCGCCTTTCGTGTCTTGCGCGACAACCAAGATGCGAAGACCAGATCGTTCGGCTGAGCGGCGAGCGCCGCCAGCTACTGACTCCAGACCACCACGTCAACGTTTTGGTCGGCAGTCTCTCTCTTCTGGATACCCCGGCGTTCCTTGCTTAAAGTCCCTTAGACGATCGCCATGCATTCCGCACTCCTCATCGACGAAATACTACAAGAAATAATAGAAGCCTGCTCGGCGTGGTCCGGGCAGGAATGCCGCTCGTCGCTGTGCCAAATTGCGCGATGTTGCAAAGCCTGGTCTGATCCGGCACTGGACAGACTTTGGGCTCGGTTGGACGGCGTTACACCTCTGCTCCGACTGTTACCTGAGGTGAGTGATCAGTTTCACCTGCGCCAGATGATATACACATCAATGGATGACCTGGCAATATGCGGGTTCGTGACCACGCACTGTACGGGCGCTAGCGGCAACTACATGCAAGTGCAGTCTCGAATCCGGACTAGTCAATGCGGTGCACTAAGCTATGGATGGGTGGCGCTTTTGACACGGTATGCTGCACCGTATGACAAGTTCCGCATGCCGCATGCTCGGCTGGAAGTGGGCCGGCGATGTGAAATGGTGTATACCTGGTAGAAGCCGTACTGAATATTCCGCAGGGCTTACCACAGCAAGATGAAATGGGAGATGTGGAATTGGCACGATTCCGCGTGTATGCTCATCGTGTGCGAAGCATCAGGCAGGCAGAGGCCGTAAGGATACCCACAGCACTGCGCGGCCTCGCTTCCCTGCCCAAACTAGCTTCAATCCGCTTCCGTGAAGGTGGATGCTTGACGGCCGATTTCTGGGGTATCTCGCACACCATACGCGAGGTCGACATACATCTCGGATTCAGCCGACGCCACAGGTGCCCGACTGACGCGCTCACGAGATATCTCAAGGAGCTGCACGACGCGTCGCCAGACGTGCAGGTCCTGCGGCTTCGAGGAACGGCAACGATGCCGCTCCTATGCCGTGTGTCCCAGTACACTCATCTCCGCGCACTAGACCTCCGCGTCGGGAGCTCCCTCCCCATGGAGATATTTTGCACGATTGCCGCAACATTTGCAACCCTCCGCGAGCTGACGGTGGACGCACGGCACCTAGACGCGCAGGACCTAGTGGAAGGAGTGACTTCGCTAGGCACGGAGATCTTCGTTTCGTTACGAGATTTGACACTCCAGGCGAAGCCCGCCCTTGCCTCGGCCCTCCTGCAACTTATCCCATCCCGCCCCTTGGAGAGCTTCCACTTTGACGCGCAGTGGACCCCCGACGCGCCGCCGAGTCCACTCCATCAAGTGTTCGCCCACCTCCCAGACAGCCTCCGCACCGTTTCGCTAGAATGTTTTGACGATGTCGACTGCATTGACCGCGCTACGTTGCGTCCACTAGCGCGGCTCGCCGAATTGCGGCGCCTCGACATACAAGTCGCAGTGACGCCGTGCCTCGATGATCAAGACGCCAAAGACCTGGCAGTACGGTGGCCAAACTTGGAGCACCTCGCCATCGGCGCCGTTGAGGACATCTGCGGTTTGCCACGAGATTACGGGATGACGCCCGTGGCATATGCGTGGTTCTCAAGATCGTGCCCCGCGCTAGAAAGCCTGGCGCTCCCTGTCTACATACCCACCAGCGCCCATGATTTGCCGGACGCTGCATTCCCCAATCGTACACCGAGTAACCTAGATGGACGCCCGTGCACCGCGGCTCGCCTGCGCCGACTGGATATCGGTACCAGGAAGACGATCCCACCCTCCATGGCCAACTTTGGCAGCTACATCCACACCTTGTTTCCGTCACTCACAGCACTTGAAGTCTCGGGTCTGCCCGATATCGACTTATCGCAGCAGGCCAACCGCCCAGAGCCGCAGTCTGGCCTCGAAATATACTATCGCCGCATTCTTGTTGACCATGGCTTCACAGACTCCCATCATATTGATCATAGACAGAGTACACAGCGCCTGTGTATATACCCGGATGTGATGCCCGCGCACCCACGCTAGAGCTAGTAGAGTTGAACTGTCCTAGATTCTCAGGCTTCCTACGTAGATTCGAGCTGTGTTTCTATTAGACTAGATGCCTAGGCGCGTATCTCGCCAACATCAGGAATGAATGTGGTCATTCGATGGATACATTCATGCTTACCCGCGCTCGATGACGGCGTCCTACTACCCACGCAGCGCGCTCGCAGAGACAATTATAGCCGACGCAAGGCCACTCAGCCTGAGGCTGCCAGAGCATTTGACATGCCAAGCAACGGGACAAAGACGGGCAATTCTCGCGGAGCGCTGACGAAACGCAGGTCTCCATTACAGAGATCGTGAGGTACCAGATGACCGCCCAACGGTCAGGTTGATACTTGCCTGGCTCCGCGAACGGGACACAGTCCGGACGGCACCACACGCCACAATGGCGTCGGCAGAGCAAGGCAGCGGGTAAAGTGGTTATTTCTGCGTTGGGCGCCGCCGGAGTACCGCACAAATGGTACGCAACGCGACGAGGAGGCGCAGTGCACCGGAAACCTATTGGGCCAGCGTCTAGTGTAGCGTCAATCGGGAGGGCGATGCCAGTGCGCTCTGACGCCCGGATCTGGGACAGCCATGCCATGCTCTATGCGTCGCGTTCCGTGGTAAGCTCGCGGACTATGGGGACGTACCGAGGCGCCGATGTAGACAGCGCAACGCGCTGAGAATCCGTTACGCGCCCGCCCGACCTCATAAGGACTCGTCGCCGCCCGCGATGCTGAGCTTGTCCCCAGAAGATCCTCACCTCACCCTCCTCATCCCCCTCACCTATTCTTGAGACAGCGTCGGCGATGCCAGCCCGCACTTCATCCAGTGAGCGATCCAGAGCCAGTTTTAAACTTAGCGATAGCCTCCGACGCCACAATTGCAGGTCCAGTCAGGATCGACGGCCAGAGACGTCTGGCGGCTTTGCCGGTCGAGGTCTATATGCTCATCCTGGATGAGATCGCACTCAACTCCAACTCTCGATCAGCTACGGCGTACAAAGCAACGCTCTCCAATCTCAACCTCGTCTGCCGACTCTTCGCGCACCTGGTCACGCCGAAGCTCTTCGCACGCATAACGTTCGCGGCCCCGCCATCGAAGGAGTTAAAGCGGGCACATGGCGCGCGTACGGCATGGCTCAAACAGCTGGCGAGAGCAGACAGGCCAGCTGTCGAGATTGCCGCCATGGTCAAAGAGCTGGACCTTGATGGCTACACGCCCGTAGAGCATGCGCGCCACCCTGCCGCGGACGAAACACCTTCGTGGCGGCGCGGAGAGATCGTCACCTATTTCCCCAACTTGCGGAGTCTGACGCTGGTCCAGATGATGGTGACGCGAGAGTTTCTTGTGGCGATGAGATCCTTGGAGCATCTGCGTAGCCTGACCATCAGCCAGTGCTCTTTCGCTGCCTTGGAGGAGTGCTGCAAGCCACTGCAGTGCGCGATGAAACTCGAACACTTCGAAGTGCAGGGTCTTGACGGCGCGGATCCGTACATCCCCGAACTAACGTCCCTTGTCCACGCATCCTCCATCCGCTCGCTGAAGGTGACGGAATGGTCCCTGACGCAGGCTCTCCTGCAAAGTCTCTCCGGGTCTCAACTGGAGCGGCTTGACGTCCCCTTCGAGCCGCATAGTTCTGCTATCCTCTTCCGTTTCCTAGCGGATACACCTACGCTATCGGAGCTATCGATCGTGAGCACGCCGGAGACGAATGGTGCTGTGACATTGCAAGCCGCACCACCCAAGATCTCGTTGCCCGCGCTGAAGAGGCTGCGATGTCCGCTTGCTCTCCTTCCCGTGCTGTTTTCTGGAGAGTCTGTGTCGCGTTTAAGCGTCATGGATGTATGCGACTGGATTTGCCCCAACGCCATGACAGACACCCGGCTCTTGCTGCCTCTCAAATGCTCCCAGATCCGGGATCTGGAGGTCCCTGCATGGGTGTTCTACCATTATCCCGTACAACAATACGCGCCTTCTCTGGTGAACCTGTCAATTTGCTTCGATCTTCTGACCTTCACCGCGCCTCTCGAAAAGGTGAGCTTGAATTCAATGACGCGTTATCCCGCTCTCCGCTGAAGGGCACGGTTCCTCCAGGTTGTTCGTGACATCTGCGCCGTCGGCCGCACCTCGAAACTACGAGGGTTGAAACTGCGATTCATCAGCGCGGTCTGGAAGCTGGACCTACCGCTACAGCATAAGATGATCGCGCAGTATCTCACGCGCGCATGTCCAGCTGCGACACGGATCGCCTTCGACGACGCTATTGAGTGGCAGAAGGTGCTACCAGGCGCGAAGTGGAGGCCCGTAATACGAGCGCGAGAGCCTATAGAGGCGCTCTTGACCGACCATTCCGACATACGGAAGGTGATCCAGGTGACGGACTTTGAGGGAGCGCTTGCGTCGGTACTTGATGGGGAGGGTGGCCTGTCGGTATGACGATGCTGCTAGCCGTTCGATCTGGATTCCGAATAGCTGCAACAAGGGATTCATTGTAGCACACTATCATATGACGAACAGTGACGACGTACCGTAGATCCTCAGGCGTAGCTCTGACAATGTAGTCTAGACCGACCATGCACTCACTATTCGTGGGAAGTGTACATACTTTCGAAGAACATTATTGAACGATTGTTTCGGCTGAGCTAGCGAGGTGTGAGTTGGTGGAAGTCGTTCCTTCAAACCAAAAGGGGACAAGCAGGGATCAGCCACATCCACGTGACATTATGGACTTCCCACTTTGGCAAGAGGTGAGTTACTACCACGACGCCCACGACGACTGCGACCTTCCCATTCCTTGCCCTAGCGACCCTCCTTGCACTTACACTATTCAGATCCCAGATGGCTCTTGCCGCAGAACTCGACGAAAGTTACGGCGCAACAAGCTCTCGGTTCCTCTCAGCTGGATCGTCTGCACCGCGCAAGTCGCCGTCCCGACAAAGCATCAGCCTCGGCCGGAAGTCATCTGCCTCATTGCGCGCAGGATCTAGTCTCGCAGATGATTTGGGAGACGACGAAGCAACCGGGAGGCATTCGCTCGCACACGAGCTGGCAGTGGCGCTGATGCCTGAGCCCAGCGCAGGGTCCAAGCTGCTCGCGGAGGAGCTTGGGATCGAGTATGATGAGGGCGCGGAGGGCATCGATGCACCGCCAGACGAAGCAGACGAATTCAATGAGACAGGACAGTCGCTGCAGGACGAGCTTACGTCGGAGGCGGAGAGGAATACGGCAGAGTACGCAGCACCGCAGTTCGCAGAGACGGCACCGGCGGACGTCGACCCCGCGTTGACGAGCCCCTCATCACCACGGCTGAAACGACAGCCGGAGCAGGACCCAATGGCCATGCTCGCTCAGGACCTGGAGTCCACCGACCAGTTCCTCTCACATCTCCGTCGCCTCGACGCGGACCATGGCGCGCACGCGAACCTCGAGAGCATGGCGTCAGATATGATTCGACGCCTCAACGACACCGCGCGAGACCGGGAGGAGCAGGTGCGCGAGCTGTTGGTGTGCGAGCGGGAGTTCAGGAAGATCGCGGGCGAGGTTAACGGCACGGAGGTGCTTGGCCAGCTAGACGTGTTGGAGAAGGTCATCGACGAGCCTGCCCCGGCTCCAGAGCCACGGCGAGATATCGAACCCGTCAACGAAGAGTCCTTCGCCCTATCCTCGTCGGCGAACGACTGGGAGGTTGACCCTGACCGGGAACGGCTAGGAGATGCCGAGGACGAGGAGTATGACGACGCGTACTCGACGACGCCCGTGAAGTCGACCTTTCCCCCGCCTCCCCCGCTCAATGGCCCCCCTACCCCCGCAGTCACCATCACTCACCTCGCGTACCTCCGAACGTTCACAACCTCCGCCGTCGCATCACTCGCTGTCATCTCAGAGCATACACAAGTCAACGCAGCAGCCACAACAGACGCTGGCCGGAAGATCCGCGCGTTGAAGAACAAGCTCACGGAGTGGCGAACAGAGTGGGACAGCGCAGAGCGGAGCCGAGTGAAGATCGAGCAGTGGGAGGCGGGTGCAGATGGCGGGACCGCGAATGGCGACACCCCGCGAGCGTACCGGAAAGTGGATGGTAGGAAATTCGTCCAAGAGCACCTCCAGGCGTTCGAGAAGGTGCTTGCCGAAGCAAATAAGAAGACACAGCAGATCATGGCACCAGCGTCGTAAAGTGCTTTTGTCGGTAGACGGTCTGCACACGCACACGCACCCTTTTTATATGTCGTATTCTCTTACGATTAGCATTGCTTAGATTTTGCTCTTGTGGATGGATGTGTAGTGCGTACGCTTAGTTGGTTGATCTACTAATGCATCATATTATAGTCGTCGGTCTCTCAGCTGTCGTTATACACCGTTTCCTGCTGTTGTTACTCAACGTTACTTCGCAGGATCATTTAGAAATATGCTGACCACGGCATGTCTCAACAAGGAGGATTTACGTTACCGTTGAGTGCACATCCCCACACAGGTTGATCATGGCTCTGAATCCTGATGGTTTTAGAAGACCAGAACCTTTGTACCGGGTCATAAGGCTACGGCGGAGATGTCATGTGAGGTCGCGAACGACTCTGGCCGTGTTGCAAGGGGTGATCTAGATTCTGGGGTCGGTTCCCCTATCTATATATGATATAAGACCACCTCTTCACGAAACCGTCCTCCGTTCTGAACCACGTCCTCGAGCTCAGAGCACACACTTTCTCGCCTCGTTCGGGTCGTATATCTCGCTATGCCTAAAGACTACTCCTACACCGGCAGCGGCACTAACAGCCAGGTGAGCGCCCTTCAACATTAGTACGTGCATACATCGTAGATTGATCGCGCCGGCCCACGCAGGGAAACCACTACTGCAGTCGTGATTATGGTAGCTCTGGAAGCGGTTACCACTACTCGAACCAGTGAGCTTTTTCTCCGAGTCGACCACGATGGTATTCACCAATGCTGGTGGCATAGGGACGGAAGCTACTATTATCAGAACCCGAACGGGTCGAATTACTACAATAGTGGCAGCGGGTACTCTCAGTACACCTCACCCAGCGGCGACGTGAGGAAGTCTGATGGCAGCACCTCGAAGTAGCCATGATTATCAGTGTACTAGCGCAGTCGCTCCCGCAGGTGTATGGATATGTTGAACGACCTCTCTTGCGTTGTGTGACATAGTAGAGGACGTGAGTCAAGTGGATTCCCTCACATCTGAGACCGACAAACGTGTGCGTGTCCCTCGTGTCCTCAATTTCGCGGGCCCAGTTGGTAGACATGCAGCGCTGTCCACGGCAGTCACTATGTAGCTACAATGGTCAGAGCTCTTTCGTGTTCAAGCTTTCAAGGGTCATTGTAAGTTGGCCTGATATCGCAAGCGTCAGATTAATTATCGCTACAAATGTGGTACAAGTCCTGACTATTACAGTACTTCTACATCATATGCTGGTAGTCCAACTTCACCCGGTGAACTTATACCAGTTTGTGCTACAAAAAATCAGTCCTGTAAGCACTCAAATACAAGGGCCAGCACTCACCTTGCTTCTACAGCTTCTTTCCTAACCGCCTTCTTCGGGTCGTCTAACACCTTCGCAAGTTCGCGAAGTACCACTACCTTTTGCGGATGCAGCACATCATATCGCATGACGCTCGGAAGGACTGCAAGGAACCGCAGAGCAGATATCCTCACGCGCTATACGGTTCAGATCAGCAAGGGAGCTCACGGACCCTGATTTGCACGTACCACAGATGGCATGTCTTCGATCATACTATTCTTCAGCATCGTGGACACTAAACTCGACGCGTGCTCCGCAAGGGTACTGGTCTCCTTCGTTGTTGACAATGAGGCGCCCTCAGCGGTTGCTAACAGCGTGTCGATTACGCTGGCACGAATCTCGTAGTCAGGCAGGTCGAGCCCACGAAGTAGAAGCGGCATCAACTATGAGCTCAGTCAGGTGAGTAGTACTGTGTGAGAAGGGCGTCTAGGCACCGTCGGCATCTGATGCGCGTAGACTGCTTTGGGGACAGACTTGATGATTGACGTCAGCGCAACAAGGTGCGCATTTTGCTGTTTACTAGACCCTGCGTTACGTCAGACGAGTCAGTGCTGGCCTTTGATCCCTTTAACATGTCGTACCATCGGTCAACTTAGCCCCTTCAATTATTCTTGGCAGCACCGAGGTACAGTACTTCTGCGCGTACAAGAACTTGATGACAGCGTGGTTCTTCTTTGTGAGTATATTATCAGCAGCGACGACGTCTCCTATTGCCCGCGCGGCGGCCCAGCTGATGTCATCGTCGCCAAACAGCTGGAAAAGGCGATCAACATGATCAGCTGCGCGGGGGTCTCCCCGCACGAGCAGAGCCTTCGTCACCCACGTCCATGTTGTTATCGCTTGGCGGCGCGTCTCGGGAGGCTGGGTAGTAAGTGCGACTTGCGTTGTCCAGAAAACGTCGAGTTTATCCGTAAGGAAAGTTGATAAGCCTGGATGCAGACGATGGTCAACAGACGTAAGATAGTGCTCAAATGGGGTACCTTTGGAGTGCTTGTTGACGATGGAAGAGATGGTGTGAACGACGGCATCTCTCTGTAATGCATTGTCCGCAATAGTGACGACCCAGCGCAAAAGCACATCTAGGAATGCTGCCTCATCCGGGACTGGGAGTAGAACCTAAGCATCACTTGTAAATCGAAGAAGGTTTCACCCGGAACAGTGAGTACGAACCTCTTTGTGCAGGGCAACAGCAGCTGCTGATAACAGTGCCATGAGGTTTTTCTGCGATGAGGGTGCCTCTACCTGCATGATGCCCAACTCAAAATATGACGCAACAGAGTGAGAAAGGCCACCTACGTCAACAGGGTCAAACTTCGGATGTGACGGTATCTTCTTGTGACCTTCTACAAGCTGCTTGACATCGCCATGCACGTATGCAGCAAACAAGGCCGCTACGAACGATTCTTGTCGCCTACAACACCATCAGATCGATTTTCCTAACCAGAGCGCAGACAACATACTGAGCGGGAAGCGTTTGTACAACGAGCGTAATCACCTGAGTCGCGACCGCCACCAAACGCGGTTCAGTTGCGACCAACAGTGTCCCATCCGATACGAGAGCAGAGTGTATGAACAGATCATACACGCGCGGTATGAGCTTCTCAATATACTTGACAACGTCCACGTGGCCTAGCTTGATCTTCGCCTCAAGCACGTCAGCGATCGTGCGCAAGATCGAGTGCGCGTACGCTGCGCTTGGCTCTATATCACTGCTCGCCGGGGGGGTGGTGTCGCAGATGAGGTCGAGCTTGGTGAGCAGCCGTACGACGAGTGTCTCGAAGAGGTCAGGCTGCTTGCAGAGCTTCGCAAGCGAGGCGAGCGTGCGCCAATACTTGAGGCGGGCGACCTGGTCGTCCCGCACGGGCGCATGGTCAGGGAGCGAGCCGAAGAAGAGGGGAAGCGTCGTCTCGGAGACATGCCGTGGTGCACGGACGGAGATGGTCGTGAGCAGATCGAGAGCAGCATCGCTGTAGAAAAGATGTCACAACACATATATTATGTGTAATTGGGAACTCACCTGATGTCTTCGTTCTCTTCTTGCCCATCTTGGAGTACTTCATTCACTTTATGGACGACGAAACCAAGCTCCTCGTCCGTTAGAAGCCCAGGGGTGGTTGCCAATGCCTTCAAGCCATCAAGTGCCGACTGGGCTGACGATCCTATGGCAAGCCCTACGGTCAGAACGCCGAGGACCTCGTCCTTGTACGGTGCGAGCGGAATATCCTCTTCAGCAGGAAGTATCTCAGGATCCTTCGGCATCGAATCCCGAGCAGCTACAATGACATCGGAAAGTAGCCGAAGAGTAGGTGCGCGGTTCGGGAGCTCGTCAGGGTCCAGGAAGAGCTTGACGAGATGGGGTGTTACTTGCGCGAGCGTAAATCGAGCAACAGATGCTATAACCCATATGCTTCAGTATCGTCGGACCGGCAGGAAAGTCACAGCCCGTACGCGTTGTCTCCATAAATGCACACAGGACTTTGATGGCAGGTTTAGCCTGGCTTTTCTCGGGCTCGCGCAGTATCTGGATACATTCTTCGCAGGCATCCTTCGCCAGGCCCTCGATGTCTTCGCTCGCCTTGTTCTCTGTCTCGTCCACGGAGTATAGAGTCTTGATCAGCACCTGAGTTGTGTGCAAGGCAGCCTGTTCTGTGGCACTGTCTGTCGGTTGGAAGATCTGGCAAGTGGTCAGTGTCTCCCTCGGAGGCAGTTAATTCGCCATACCTCAAGCTTGAGGGAGTTCCAGAGTTTTCGCGCATGGGTCCGTGCGACTGAGATCCCGTAGACAGGAAGACAGTGATCAAGGGCCTTCAACGTGTCTCTCTATCGACAAGGCTTTAGATCATAGAGGCGAGAAGTGTGTTGATTGTGTCTACCTTTGTGATAGGTGTACCTGCGGTGAGTTTCTCTAGGAAGAGAGGGATCGCCAGGGGCCCCAACAGAGGTGTCGACTTCAGGCATGCACTGATACGCTGTCAATCAGCCGTTGTCGTGCACACAAGTTAGGCACACCTTAATGCATTCTTGAGATCGTCTATCGTTATGCCATAAGGATCATCTGGAGGTGGTCTGAAGGTAATCGGGAAGTAGCAGAGGGTGATATTGAACAGATCCTAGGTCTCTGGTCAATTCTGTACATACCATCCTTAGAGCATCGCTCACCTCGATATGTGCAGCTATGTCGAACTCAAGTAGCAATACGCGGTCAATGGCGAATGCAAGCAATAGGTTCCTCGGATCCTTCTCACCCTCCGCCAAGGAAATGTAGCCCGAGAGGAATTCTTTGCCCAAACTCTTGAGCGCTGCACTGGCTGATAAGAAGACGCGCCAAGGAGAGGAGCAAAGGAACCAACCATCCCGGTGCTTTGCTACCAGCGTATCCACGATTGTGTATACCATGAACCGTTGGGACTGAACCAGAGCCTTCATTTTGACATGTTTGACGAGCCTGGGGACGCAAGACGTCATTATGGACATGTGAAAACGTGCGATTGCAAGACATACGCTCTTACGACCTCGATCGCATCTGTGGAAACAAAAGCAGGCATCGAGGTGAGAGGAATGAGGCCCTTGAGTGCCGGAATGATAGTCTCTGTGTCTTCCAGCTTCCCGCAATAAAAGGTCACCAAGACACGGACTTCATGTGCATCGACCGTGAGGACCGATAATGCTCGTTCAGGGTGAATGAAGCGCACCCGACTGTCGATTGAGCTTCTCAGGTGCGCACTTGCTCAATACGAGCGACAGAAACTCAACACCTGATATTGCAAAGCGTAAACACACGAACAACTAGATGTTACTAATGAATCACCCTTCGTTCTCAGTTCGTCTTCCTCCGAGGTAAGATATTCACCCAGGGCCTTTACGAGGTCCAGTAGGGATGCACCCCCATTATCAACCTCTGCGAGTATGTTCAAGCTAGAGCCGAAACTACGATGCTGGAAACTCACTTGAAACCACAGTGTTGACTTCCTCCTCTTGCTCAGAAGCGATCCATGTCCGGACCACTCTTTGGAGGGCTTCCATACCGTAACCCCTTCCTGCGCTAGATAAACGCGGCCTCACTCTCCGAAAGAATTAAACCAGAGATTATTGCCCTGAAACGAACCTAGTTGGCTAGATTAAGGAGCCGGAGGAGCTATGAGACGAGCCTTTCCTAATGGTGGGACGCAAGATCGAGGCGCCCGCCGCACCTTGACCTCGTACCACCATCATGTCCGAGAGACGCCCAACCCCACCGACCACTTCCCCCCGTCCCCCCGCCCGCAACGAGGGCCCTCCTGCCGACAAAACACCCTCAACCGCTCGACCCGGTTCGACGAGTGCTGCAGCGGCAGGCACATCGCGAACCGCGGACTACAACGCTCGCCCTAGTGGCAGCGAACACAAAGCCAGCGCGTCTGGCATAACCCGCACGTCCTCGTGGCGTGAACGTACCAGGGGCAGTCCTGGCTCTCCCCTCGGGGAGGGCTACAACCCCCCTCCACCTACTGGTGAGACCGTGGTCGTCATGGTCGCAGACACTCCGGCGGCGACTCAGTCAGCGTCAGAGACGGTCCCCTCCACCTTCCCTCAGGTGGAGGAGGACTTTGTCTTCGATTATGGAACACCATCGGCTCCATCGGAAGCCCCCGTCCCGTCGCTCCCCGAAGGAGCGCATTGGGACAATCTCCCTCCCACGCCTCAACAGCCGGAGAGAGTCGCGTCCCCCGTGGACACAGTAATCAAAGACGCCGAGAATGAGGTACACCCTTATCCTCCCCGTTCACACGGTCGTGGGAAGTCTCACACCTCGTTGCAGAGCGACGAGAGTAGTGACGACGACTCCACTGACGAAGAAGACGACCGCACGTTGCGGGCTGCTCCTCGCAAGAAGGGCAAGTCCGCTAGCAAGCCGTCGGGAGCGATCTCAGGAGGAATTTCTGAGGTAACGACGCCGAGCGGGGTCTCCTACGCGGGATCCTCTCGAGAGGCCACTCCAGCGGTCTCTTTGAAGGGCGACATCGAGGTCATCGAGACCGCGAACTACGCGCTTTACCAAGACATTCCAGGTAACACACCGTATACGGCGATTTCGGCCATCGCTCGTACGCTCCGTGACGCCTGTGAGATTCTAGCTTCCGGTTCTTCGGAGCTAAAGAAGGCCATGCTCGACGATGTCAAGGAGAGCAGTCGGCTTGCTTACCCCCTGGAGGTGTATCACTCCGTTCAGATCGGGCAGCGCATTGCAGCGCTTGCTCGCGAGTATGCCAGCGTGGCTCCTAAGGAGCACATCGCTGAGATGAACCGGTGCTTTGACAACAACGTCGTCGGCCCCGCTCTCAACCAGGCCATCCAGGCTCTGGAGGATCGTGATCTGGTTGTGAGGGGATTCGATAATGCTCGCGACATCATGCGCGAGATCGGCAGAGACACCTTCGGCAAGCTGGGGGTCGTCCAACAACACATGGAAGCCGTGGGTAACACCATGGAGTCCATGAGGAAGGTCATCCACATGCAGGTGGAGCATTCGGGCGAGGAGAATCGCTCACTCAAGGCTCAGGTCGCGGCGCTTACAACGCTGCTCGAGCGGTCGAACCAGAACACGGTCGACGTCAAGGCGATGATGAAGGAGCTTCGCCAAGAGCTCGGTAGCCTCAAGGCTGCAACGATGGCTAGCACGAGCTACGCCGGCGTCTCTGCGCCCAAGGGCGCCGGACCTAAGCCTGCGGAGCCCCTTGCTCCCACCCAGGATCCGCGGAAGCGCCCAGCGCCCGCTCCGACGCCCGCCCCTGGCGGCGCGTCCAAGGAAGGTCCCCCGCCCCCCAAGAAGGCGCGTGGTGACAACGGCGCTGCGCAAGCAGCTGCGTCTGCCCCTGAGGACGGAGAAGTTGCGGAGGAGTGGAAGATGGAGTCAGTCTCTGACTGGGCCCGTCTCCGCGCCGCTGCCACCATCGGTGAGCTCGCCCCCACCATCCAACTTCGCGAGGCGTCTGCCATCGCGCGAGGTCTCGGCCTAGACTCGCGCCCTGCGGGCGCTCATCTCCCAGCCGCTGTGCAGCCTGTGGGCACCAGCGCTACCCCCGCGGGTCAGAAGGCGATCACTGCCGGCCCGGAAGCCAAGGCGAAGCCCGAGAAGAAGGAGAAAAAGGGCAAGCCCGTCGAGCACGTGCAATACGCGGGCAATAGGCAGCAGATGGTCCGCACTGTAGTGGTGCGGAGCTCCGTAGCATTCACTGGGGGCGTTCCTAGCGTCTCCAGTGACGACCTCATCGTCGCAGCCAAGTCAGGCCTCACCGCCGCAACCGTGAACGTGCCCCTGAAGGCCGTCATCAAACATTCGGGCAAGGACGCCATCCTGGAGTTCTTAGCGCGCCCCTCTTCGGAGGAAGTCATCGGGGTACGCAACTCCATCGTCAGTATGCTAGCGCTGAGGCTGCCGGGTACGGTGGCTTCGGTCGACTTTGCATCCCCACTCACGCGGGTTGGAATCGAGGGATTCCCCAAGATGCGCCAGATCGCAACTCTGGGCGGCCGTACCACGGTCGGGGAGTATTCGCAGCACGAGGTGTGGGCGGAGCTCCAAGCAAGCGCCAAGACGGATAAGCGGACGAAGGAGTTCGCCGACTTCGTCCTGGAATTCACCTCCGCGCCGGTCGCGAAGTTTGAGGGCAACCCAGGCAGCTCAGGCGTCTGGGCCTGCTACGTCAAAGACACGGTACGCGGCTCCATCTCGGAGCGGTTCTGCACAGATAAGTTCGCGATCAAACTCTTTGGTCGCGCTTACCGCATCCGGCGCCTTTCGGCCCGGAACTCGATGCCCTCGTGCACGAGGTGCTGGCGGTGGGGTCACTCCGCCGGCCAGTGCTCGCAGATGGGCCTGTTCTGTGGACGCTGCGGCTCCAAACATCAAGACCTTGCGCACGAGAGCTCCGCTCTTTGCTGCGCGGGGATTCGCCTCCACAGTGGCAACGCTCCGGACGAATGTCCGCCGGAGCACGCCTACTGTCCCAACTGCAAGACGAAGGGTCATGGCCCCTCGGATCGCATCAATTGTAAGTTCTGGCAACATTTGTCGGAGAAGAAGTGGATCGAGAACCACTCCGCGCGAGCGGAGTCGGTGAAGGATCAGCTCGCGCGCGAGAAGAAGGAGCTGGACTCCATCAAGAAGACGCTCAAGGAAGCCAAGAAGGCTTCTGACGAGGCGAGGCAGACAGCGGAGACCGCCTTCATCGAAGAGGTGTCTCAAGGACTCGCGGAAGTGACCGGATTGGTCATGGACGCTTAAACTCGTGAGTAGTTGCCTTATCAATGACAACCTACAACGGGGCTGAACGGGGGGCTTCAGCGCGCAGCGCGTCCCCTTCTCTACCGGAGCCACTCGACCGGGATGCTGAGCTGAGAGCCGCCACGGAAAGGCTATTAGCAGGACTGGACCAGGAGTTGGGAGCGGGGGCGCGAGGCAATGTGGAAGCCGGCCCCGTTCCAAACTTAGATCATATTTTATACGGGCATGAGGGTGCACCGGACCATGTACATCAGGACGTGGAAGTGGAAGCCGAAGCGGCTCCACAGTATACTATTCAGTGCGTATCAGCGAACGTACAGAAGTCTCACGAGAATACTACCCAGCTCCTCGAAAAGTACCGGGACGCAGACATCATATGCGTGCAGGAAATATTTTGGGGAAAGATCAAAATGGTCGTCTCCAGCAAAAATAAGAAGGGTGATGTGTATGAACAAACATGCGCGCACCGCAATTTTGCTTGCTATGGGGCAAGCAAAGACTCGCGGGTGGCAACCTATGTCAACCGGAAGTGGAGGGGTGCGTCGCCCCATGTCATCACAGGTAATGTGTCACACAACGACACATTATTAGTCAGCATCAATACACCGGATGGGCCGTTCACGGTTCTCAACGTGTACAATGACAGTAATGAGCATGCGGCAGTCTCACACCTGCTAAATGTGTCAGCGCACCTTCCTCCCATCTCTATGATGTGCGGAGATTTTAATTTGCGCCATGCCTCATGGGATAAGCGCACGCGGGAACACAACATGAACCCGCCTCATGCTCAGAAGAGCGGAGAATTAATGGACCTCGCCGCCGAGCTCCAACTCCTCCTGGTCAACAGTGAGGATGGACCGCCTACATGGCAGTCGAACAATGTAGCGTTGCCCCGATACACACTGGATTTGGTGTGGAAGAGAGGCGATTATGAAATACAGGACTTTAGGGTCCAGCACGGGGCCAGACACAAGAGCGATCATTCGCCCTTGGTCTGGAAAATAGTTGCGGGCGGAGCGCCCAACATTGAACCTACACTTGGACGGGTCTCTAAGGAATCTTGGAAATTCAACGAAGATGTGGCTAAATTAATTGCGGGCCTCCCACTTGAGTGGGAGAGCGCGCAAGACATTGAGTACACCGGGGAAGCATTATTCTCCGGTATTCAAGAGCTCTGGAAGAAGCATGCTTCCAAACCCAATCGCACTGGTCATTCCAAGTCGTGGTGGAATGAAGAGTGCACGCAGGCCTCCAAAAGTTTGCGTCTAGCCCGTAAAAGGACTAAAGTATTGCGAAAGTTAAGGGGATTAGCTTTCCGCACCTTGGGACATCAAAGCGCCCAGTATGAACGGTACAATGACTTACATAATACCATGCAAAAGGGCGTGAAATCTGCATGCCAATGGGTAGCCGCCGCTTCCAAGCGCGCTAAAAGGGTCTTCTTTGATAAGATCATTGCTCACGCGCACCCGCAACTCATATCTAATTATGTGGCGTGGACGCGGCCTAGACGGCTCCACTCCAGCGTGCAAATCAAGCGCGCTGATGGCACCGTCATAGATAGTCAGGAAGACCTCCAAACGGAATTCCGAGAGCAGTTCACTCCGTCGGTTCCCCGACAAGTGGACATGAGTATTATGGACGAACTTCCTAAATGGGAAACTCGGACATTTAATGACATCTCCAATGAAGAGATATCGGAAAACCTTGCGGACACGAGTAACACCTCAGTCGGCGGGGAAGACCACATCAATTGGTTATGGGCTAAAACCATATTCCATTGCATAGAAAAGAAAACGGACGAAAATGACAACGTCACGTACATTCATTGGGGACCCAAGGTCTACCAATTCTTTAAAGCTTTCTTTAATGCATGCATTAGAAAGCACAAGTTCCCCACCGCGTTCAAGCGGTCTATAACGGTTGTAATCCCCAAGCCTAACAAGCCGGATTACACCAAAGCCAAAGCATATCGCCCGATATGCCTCCTCAGCGTGTTTGGCAAGTTATTTGAAAAGATACTTGCAAAGCGCATGCAATTTGATGCTCAGAAATTTGGCATTATGCATCCATGCCAGTACGGCGGTACTATGCAACACAGTACCACCGATGCTGGCATCGAAGTCGTGCACTTTGTGCACGAAGCTTGGGCACGAGATCTCACTCCTTCAATGTTGCTGTTGGATGTATCTCAATTTTACCCGTCTCTAAATCACAGCATTCTTGTTGAGATGTTGAGGCGGGAGGGATTTGCGGAAGACTTAGTGGAGTTCTTTGCTGATTATTTAAAGGGCCGGTTTACCCGGTACCTGTTTAATGGCAAGCTCACAGACGCCACTCCCACACCGCTGGGAGTGGGTCAGGGGTCTGCCTTCTCTCCGATGGGATCGGGGCTGTATATTGCTCCTATCTTACATGAGCATTTCCCAGTAGATCGAAAGATGCCTGGGAACGGCACACTGAAGTTCTATGTGGACGACGGTGCATTCATGGTAGCTGCGCCGTTGAAATCAACGATTCGGCGCAACATTACGCAGGTGGAACTCAATGTGGAGTACCTGCAAGTTATGTTCCACTCCCTCAATGGTGACCTATTACGGGTCGGGTTGGGAGTAGAAGCTGACAAAGTGGAAGTTATGCACTTCTGGAAAAAGCGGAAACCGTGGAAGCCGGATAAGCCCACAGGTCCAGACGTAGTGATTGAGATTGATCGAAAGATCAATCACATCGTCCCAAAGGTGTCAATGAGATATTTAGGATTCTATCTGGATCCTAAATTGTCATTCAAATCTCACATCCGCTTCTACGCGGCTAAAGCAGCCAGCACGGTGTCCACTCTCACCATGCTAGGCAACTCTCTTCGGGGGTTCACCCCCATGCAAAAGAGACAATTATACATAGCACATGTGCTCCCGCTCATGTGCTATGGCGCGCACCTGTGGTGGAAACCTGGGTGGAAAGGAATTGGCTGGATTGCGAAAGAGATGCAGGGGGCGCAATCCCGAGCCGTCAGATGGATCACGGGGGCGTTCCGAACGACCCCGATTGGAGCCATGGAATTGATCGCCGGAGTGGTTCCGGTGAAAGTGAACATCACAAGATACATGGAGAAGCATGCTCTCCGTATCAAAACTCTCCACCCGGGTCATCCCACCCGGGCATTAATGAGTCATGAGTGGGAGCTTTCGGACGTCCCCACCTCGGATCTCAATGCTGAAATGCCATTCCGCGTAGGAAAGCGCAGCAAATCAAAGTCCCCTATGGTGCACTTTGAGAAAATGGCCAAGACAACGGATGAAATATTCCATGTCTTAGCATCGGTATGTAGGCCTGGTGACAGGTTGATTGACCGTGATGGAGATGACGCCATCAAACATGTGTTGTTTCATCGTGATAAGCGGGATAATCATGATGACGACATCAAATCCATCCCAAGGAAAAAGGGTGGAGAAAATGGAAAAGTCAGCGATGATTTCAAAGACTGGATCCATAACACATGGACGCCTGCGGCGTCCACATACATGCATGACAGAAACACCCTGATCATATGGTCGGATGGGTCTGTCATCCCGGGGAAAGATGACGACTATCTCCAGGTCAAAGGCAAGCCAAACTTGCAAAAAACGAGGGCGTTGGGCGCGTATGTCATTACGCGCAATGACGAAATGGTCTCGGAGGATTCTTGGATGTCCGGGAAGTGCACGAGCTTTGACGCGGAGGTGCAGGCATGCTATCTCGGCGTCAAGGCAGCCATGGAAGTGATTCGTCCATCGGATCACACTATAGTAATTGCCAGCGACAATGTTGGCAATTTGAGGCGCGCTATGAAACCCAGTGGGGTTGGCTCCGGCCAACTCCACGGTGTGTGGATTAGTGAATATCTAAAGGAAATGAACCGTAGGGTTGTATTCCTATGGAGCCCATCTCATGTTGGGATTCAATGGAATGAGTATGTGGACAAACTCGCTTCTGACATAAACAAATCAGACGAACCGTTGCCTGATTACAAATCATTTGCTTTCCGGGGACAAGAGATCCGCCAAAAAGTAATAGATGATTGGTCGGACATTGCCAGCCTCAAGTACAAAGTTAAGCGCACGCCGGTGGTAGGAGTCCCGGGCGTCCCTGACAAATCCATTCGCACTTGTCACAGTGCCTATCTAGGGTATGGTTTATGGTGGGACGAGGGGTTAAAGCCTCACACCTCAGGCAAATCACCCTTCCTATCCCTAGGAAAAGTCGATCTGAGCAAGACAAATGCAGACGGCGAGGACAAAACTTATGAGGAACTCGCGTTCCCCACTAAGATTCGCAATAAGGAGGTGGCCCGATTCACGCGGGTTATCACTGAACACTTCCCGAGCGGGGAATATAAGAAGCGCTTTAAGCTTCTCCAACCGGGAGAATCGGATAAATGTCCGTGCCGCCTTCCGGGTACCGGGAAACCCGAGATCACATACTTTTCAAGTGCCCGTATTACATGAGGCACAAGAAGTATGAGTGTAAGCCTTTTGTGGGTCCGTTCTCCAAGCGGGACCTTGCGCAAGGCAAGTCTTGGTACTCCAGGCGTCAACGGGGGTGGTCCTCGCTCGATGTCTTGAAATTCCTTCAACTCAACCCTATGGTTGGCACGTTTGAATGGGCAGAGATCCTCTCCAAATGCAAGGAGGATCACGCCCAGGGCAATGAGCACACCATGGCGTGGGCTAGACTAGAAGCGCACACAGTGTGGCGCACTGGTAAAGTTCTGGAATTCCAGAAGGAATGGGATGGGCTCTCTGAAAGGGAACGTAAACGAACCCAAAAAGAAGCCCACAGGAAATATGCGGCGGCATTTGATCCGTCGAAGGCAGAGAAGTTCGCAGAAGAACTGTACAGAACGTGGCAGTACAGGGACGCTGAGGAAATTCAAGAAGGCAGGCGCAAAGCGCTTGAACGAAATGAGATAATGGACGAGTTCTTTGTCCACATTCCCATCCGCGGGGTCATGGAGCCCGAACAAAGAGTACTGGGAGAGGAAGTAGTTCCTGTTGAACAATAGAGAGCGCCTAACTAGGCAGCCGAGTTCACACACCGGTACTCCGGGTAACAGGAGTAACACATGCATTGTAGATAGAATCACATGCATCGGGATTGGTACTATACAGTAGCTTAGTCAGACGGTCTCCTACATGTATATAAGGACCCCTGTAGCGTAGTACAATCCCAAGTCGCTCAACAGCAACTTTGTGTGCATCAAGCCTCACAGCTAACAAACCAGGTAAGCTAGCGTCCCGCTACACTGCGTAAGAGTAGCCTGCTCGTCAGGTTATGAGCCCTGAACACTGCGCGGTACTGCGCCTATATGGCTGCGTCCGCTGCGGGTCAGGTTAGCTTGCCTGGACGTCGCCCTTAGGGGCTTTGACGTCAGAGGGAGACTTTGCGCCTACATGGCTGCAGGTCGGGCACAGCCTAGCTGTCGCCATCCCAAAACAATGAGTCCAGTGTGGTGATAGCGCCATATCGGCAGCATAAGTCAGAGCGCTGATAATGCGTTCACAGAACCATATCAAACAACCGCTCTACCACCACTAACCAACAAAATGTCCAACTCGCTCCAGAACCGCGTCCCCGTCCTCGACGGATCGAACTACCGCCGATGGGCCGATCTGATGAAAGCATACCTGCAGTCGCAGGGTGTCTGGATTCTCATCGAGTTGCCCGATGGTTTCGATGAGCCTACATTGGCTACGGACGGAAGCAATCGCTCTGAAGTCCTGGAGTGGATGCAGATGCAATCCAAGGCAATGGGCAGCATTCGCTTGCGCCTAAGCGTCGAAGTCGCGCAGCTCGTCAGATCAAAGACGACTGCGAAATCCATCTGGAATACCCTGAAAGGGCTCTACGGAGGGACCAGCGCTATGGGGGCATTTGCCTTCTTTAAAGCAGCTATAAATGTCCGTATTCCAGCCAACGAGCACCCCGGCCCTGCGATCTCAAAGATCCAGAGCAATCTCGACGAACTCGATGGAGCAGGTCTCTCTCTGCCGCCGCAGATGAGAACCCTGATTATATTGGGGGCCGCTCCACCTCGGTATGAGACAGCTATCCAGCTGGCCCTCAACAAGATCGAGATCAAAGATCTCACACCGAGCAGCGCCCAGGACGCTTTAACCGCCTCCTGGGAACAGTCGAAGAACAAGGGGCAACAGTCCGCCCAAAAATCTCTGCTATCAAGCAGAAGAAGGGCAACCCATCCTTCTCGCAGCAGCAGCGCCCTGAGGGCAGCAGCAGCGCGGGTAAGAAGGAGTGGAAGGACAAGGGCAAGGAGAAAGCCAAGGGCTTTACTCCTCGGGGAAAGCGCGGCGGTAAAACCGTGGTAAGCCGCATTCGCACGACGAGCACGCAGAAATGCACATCGCCGACACCGTGTCGATCCCCGCCCCGACGACCAGCACCGTCGTCGAGTTAGCGCCTTCGGGCAGCAGGACTCGAAAGGTCGCAGCACCTGCCCCCAACAAGGGCAAGAAGCGCGCCCGCGTGACTGGCTAGGAGAAGCCCTCCAGCTCGCCAAGGATCTGGACGTCGCCGGCACGCCGGAAACAATCCGCGCATTAAAGGAAGTCGTGAGCTCCGCTCACATCGAAGAAGTCCCCTCGGACACCGAGTCGCGCGCTTCAAAGCGCAGCAAGCTCAGTGACGATGACATGGCCGATCGCATCAACGAGGTCATGCGCGATGAATACATCAGCGAGGACGACGACTTCCGCGACGCCGAAGAGAAGTCCATCGTCTGGGCAACAGACGAAGAAGACATCGACGCGCATGACGCCGAGCTAAACGGCATGATAGCGCAGGCCGCGGGCCTTGCGCCCCCTATCGTCGATGAAAGCTTTCGGAACCCGTTAACGGGAGAGCTCCGATGCATGGAGCCATACGATGGCTACGATGACTGGGGCAATGAGTACGTCACTCATATTCCTAACCCTAAGCAAGTTACTAACAGTGCTTTAACAGCCGCTTCTAACTTGCACAACGGCGCTCGGACATTAGTTAATGTATCTCGTAGCAGCTTGAAAAATATACAATGTATTCATTCGCGCGATTACGCTGCATGCTCACGTTGTAAGGGAAAAGGAAAAAGTCGCTTTTCAGCGAATGAGTGGCTACTGGACTCAGGTGCATCATTGCACATTACAAATGAATAAGAGACTTCTCAGAATTCGAGTATCTCCAGACTCCTATCCGTACTCAAACGGCACAACAAGGAGCGGTAGGAAGCATTATTGCTAAAGGAACTGTGTTTCTAAACTACCAAATAGACGAACAATGGCTGCAGACGCGCCTATACCCTGTCTATTATATGGAGAATTGCTCTGCTCGTCTCTTGTCATTGGGGATGTTCCTCCAAGACGGACTAGACTTGCGCGCAACAGCGCAGCATATCAGTCTGTATGAACCAGGAGCGCGGAAACCACTATTCAGGTTTACACCGCAGCACCCGGACACTACCACCTTCACCCTCGTGGCTGAATCGGGTGAAAACGTTCAGAACATTTATGTGAACGTAAATGAAGTCGATTATTCGACCATGCATCGCCGTTTTGCGCACCCTTCAAAGGACGTGCTTGCAAAGGCGAAGGAGCATACATCTGGGTTTCCCAGAAAGGTGGAGATTCCAAAGGACTCACCAATATGCCAAGGATGTGCCAAAGGGAAAATGCACTCTAAGTCTTTCCCGCCGTCCAACTACCGGGCAAGGTACCGTTTGAACTTATTCATTCGGACTTAAAATCCTTCCCAGTAGATTCCTATCATAAGTACAAGTACTACATACTGTACTATGATGACGCTTCATCGCACGCGTGGACT